>ML835204.1:24721-42495 GCA_009831015.1 Picea engelmannii | reverse complement strand
GACATAGGCATCATGGCAGTATGCTTCCCTGACACTTGCGACACTTGTGAGCAACATGCGACACTTGCGACCTTGTGAGAAAAATGCGACACTTGCGACCTTTGTAATGATAACACTTACGACACTATCAAAGTGAGTATTTCTGATGTGTAACAATGTTGATTTGACCAAGGGAGGATGATACATTCACTAATGTGGCCATGTTGATTTGGCTAGTGGTGAATGGCCCAGGATGTTGATGTTTCTCTAGGTAGCAACATCGGGCAGACATTCTCCCAGATTGGTCATGCTGATTTGACCAAGGGAGAATGATAAATTCACTCACGAGGCCATGCTGATTTGGCTAGTGGTGAATGGACCAGGTGTAGTATTTATCCTAGTAATCATGTTGATTTGACGAATAGTAATAAAGAATCGAGGTGCTCTCACATTACCTTCTCCAGGATGGAGTGATATATTTTTATAGGGTAGGTTTGAATTGTTTACAAGTCTATTCTAATGTTGAAGATGTAGGCTCTAGATGCCCCTTGTGATGAGGGGCTTCTCGGTGAATCTACTCAACATTAAAGCCCTATATTAATTAAACATGCATGTGAGGAGATGATACATCAACAAGGGTCATGGAAAACTTTTATAGTGAAGAAGAAATTCCAAGAAGACAATACAAACCATTGAAGAAACCCCAAAAAGAATTCAAGAAGAAATTGAAGACAAATGAAGAAGTTGGTCCCACAAGGATATTGATGTTGACTCGAACTGTATAAATAAAGGCTGGATCATTTCACTTGACACATAAAAAAACTCTTCTCATCAGGTGCGCTTTAGCCAATTGCGTAGTTCCTAGTTACTAGTTGTAGTGCACAGTCCCCAGTTGACAGTTGCAGTGCGCAATCCCCAATTGTTTGTTGCAGTGCACAGCTCCAACTTACAGTGCATAGTTTCTAGTTGTCAGTTGTAGTGCATAGTTTCCAACTGTGTTATCTTCAAGGCATGCTATCTTTTGTAGTATCTTATTAGTTCTTTTATGGCGTGCTATCCTTGAGGGATCTTCCTCATGCAAGGGCGCAATTATATTGTGTTGGGTTTCTTCATGTAAATGGTGATAAAACTTGGATTGATTTCTTCTTAAGAAAAGTTACTAGATTTTCTCCTGAGGTTGGGTTTCCCAAGGTCATATGTTGTGTCTACTGTGCATAACTATCTTTCTATGATTCCGTTGTTTCTGATTTGGTTGATATTTTCAGTGTGTAATTATTCTATGATAACAATGGCTTACAATTCTATTTGAAATCATAAGGAAATAATTATCATATCTGGAAATTGAAAATTCAACAGTTATGAAGCTTTTGAAAGCTAAATTTTCTAAGCCCAATTTCCTTAAACCCCCTCTACTCTCTTGAAGATATTTAAATAGGTTGAAATCCCCTCCTAATATCCAATTGTGATGTAGAGAAATATCCCCAACTTATTTAAGAGATTTGAGAAATGAGATTTTAAGGAGCGTATTCATAAGACAATATACATTGGTGATTGAACCTTGGACTTATGAATCCTTGAATTTGAAATCAATTGAGAGGAGATTGGGGCCTTCCACAAAATCATTGAAGGTGACTTGATGTGGGTCCCAAAGAACTTCCAAACCCCCATAGAATCCCATGGTTGTCATGGCATTGACATTACTTTCCTTCTAGCATTTTTTGGCCAAGGTTGACATCGTCTCTTTATCACATTTGGTTTCTTGCAGGAGAATGGTTGTGGGTTTCTCCTGGTTGATTCTTTTGCGAAGCATACCATGTTTGATAAGAGAATTCACGCCTCTTACATTCCAAGGGAGTACTTTCATTAGTAACTAAAAAAGGTAAAAAATAAATCAAATCACCTTGGGATGACCCAAAGGAGGACTTAAACTGTCTACTTGGATTGGGAAGGAAAGTATTTATCTAGCTGTCCCATTGCATGTCCTAGATTTACCAATAGGGCATCGACCTCTATTTTTTTCTTGGAATATGTGCGTCCTCTTTTTTTATCTTTTATTATCTTTTCCTGAGAAGTATGAGAATATATGATTCTTATCCCTTTCGATTGACTAGAGTTTGCTTGGGCCTTTCCTTCTTTCATTTTACTTTTGATGGGCTCCTTTTATAGTTGCATTGGTTGGGGTTTTTTAAAATTGGTGCATTGTTCTCCATGTGCTTCAACTAGGGCTAGTAAGTCGATCCCCACCATTTTTGAGTCCAGTTCCTTTTGTAAGTCATCTTCTTATGAGTCCTGTGAAAAATTCCCCTCTATTTCCATGATATGTTCATTGATACTCATCTAGGGAGGGTTGGAATTTGTCTGTTGAGGGTCTGTTTTTTGTTGCTTGGATTCATCTTCGAGATAATTTCCTGTGTTGTTGGCCACGTTAGGAATTTCCATATCGTTTTCTGATTATGGGAGGACCTCTACTTTGTCTATCAGATATTCAAAGTTGTTCTGGTTACTGATTGCTTGAGTAGAGGGACTCAAAATTGTCGATTTTTTGCTTGATTTCCTTTTGTTGGGTACCTTTGCAAATCCCTTCTGATCTATTGGGCCCTTGCCTTTGTTCATCATCTTTGATATATTTAGGAGGAATTCATAGGTGGCCATGTTCATGGAAATTCCTACAGTGGGAAGGAATATGTTCATAGTCCAATGTATGAATCCATTCCAAGTCTTGAAAAATGATGCTAGGGGATTATGGTAGGGCATTAGAAGCATTCATGTAAACAAAAATTATAGAATATGAGATATATATTTCTTTCTTGATCACCTCCAATATCTTGACGAAAGAACCAAGGGAGTTTCCAATGCCTTCTAGTGTTTTTGTTTCCTATAATTCTTGTGGTAGGGAGTAACAACTGATCCACAATGGAGCTTCTGTAAAATATTCCTTTTCATGGGTGAAGCATTTCGTCCACTACTAGAGATGAATACTAGATGAATTGAAGAAATACGATCATGCTTCAAATATTCTCTCCATGTCTTTAGCACATGAAAAAGTGGTCGTAAAGAACCCTTTGGATCTGAGATTTAGGTCCATGTAGCCCTTGGTTTTACATTTGGAATTCACCTATCTTTCATGTATAGGTTACCCAACAAGTTCTTTCTTAGATGGCAAGAGACCCATAAACTTGCCTACCACTGCATGATCTTTCATGTATTGTATATATCTAGCTACAAACATTTGGTGAGGTTACCTCATACCTTGGACTCTCCTTGGATTTGATCAGAGAGTCATTGTTGAGTTTGTTTGATGTGTTCCCTTTCTAAAGACCATCCTTGTCAGATCTAGGATTCGTAATAGAATAGTTCATTTCCCTACCCATTCCATAGGAGAGAGGGAAAGTTGGGGCATGCCTTGTGACTGCATCCTTGAAGGACTGCGGGTCAACCTGCTGATTTCTAGACGTCGCCATGTAACAGAGCAGGACCGCCTCAGCCCTAGAAGATTGTAGTCACACCGAGTAACTATTTAGGGGATTACATAAGATACAAAAAGTTAGGTCAAACTATAGAGTTAGGGTTATCTTTTATTTCTTTTAAAAAAATCACTTTGATTTTAAAAAATCATTTTTCTTGAAAAAATCATTTTTCTTGAAAAAATCATTTTTCTTAAAAAAAAAACATTTTTCTTTAGTTTTGCAATTTTAGACCAAAAGAAAAAAAATGGTCTTGTGAGTGGCACCACATTTTTATTTGAGTGTTAATTTTGAGGTTTTGGATCACAATGGCATTAGTTGTAAAGGCCACTACATCAAATAGGTCATAATTTTAACCTCGAAATAAAAAAGTGGGTGCTATTAATAACACAACTTTTTTTTTATTCAAAGATTGATTTTAATGTTTTTTTTACAATGGCATCGTTTATCAAGGCAATGGTTTCAAACGAGGTGTAATTTAAACCCCCCCTCCCCCCCAGGGGGTGTTATTGGTAGCACCCCATTTCATTTTGGGGGTCAATTTTAAGTTTTTTGTTTGCAACATTATATATCATAGTTTTAAAAATTTGTAATTTTAACCTAAAAATAAAATGGGTGCTATTGGTAGCACCACTTTTTGAAATAGGGGTAAAAACCACCAAATGCAACCTATAAAAAATCAGAACTTTGGAGAGTTCTCGTCAAGTTGGTAACTATGTTAAAAGTCTGTAAAAAACTAAGAATGATGACAAGTAGACAAGTTAGGGACGAGGATCTCACATAATCATTTAAGAGATTTAAGGAGATTATTAGAGATAGTTTTGGAGATGGTTGAAATTGAATATCAAATTATTACATATTTTTTGTGGTTACCTAAAGTTATATAAGGGACCAATTGTACAATAGAAATACACACATGAATAGTAGGATTGAATAGAATTCCCCCTTTGGTGGTTTCTTCAGTGGAAATTCCCAATGTCCCTTGCATGATTTATGCTTGAGTTTATTTGTTGTTGATTATTATTCTCAACATATGGCAAGTTGAGATCACGTTTCTAACTAGATCTATTATCATAATTAGTTCTTGGTTTTAGTAGCTTGTTGAGATTTTGTCACCAAGGTTGTTGAGTTACATGCTAGTAGAAACATGTTAGTTTCTTAATGTAAAACTATTTAAGCCTATGCTTTCTTAATGAAAATTAAATTTTGAATTTTTATTCACACAAATTGTGTAGAAATTTGTCCATGAGTGAATTATTCCACATCAACTACAATCCAACCAATCTTGAAATATTGAAAACTATTTAAGTATGTTGAATTCTGAATGGGATATGAAATTCTATTTTCTCCATATAAAGTTTGATGATATTGGAAACACTCTCAAATGTCTTGGAACAAGTAATGGCAATGTTAAAAATTTAAGTAAAGGATAGACAAGGAAAAATAAAGGATAATATCAACTTTTTCTTTAAGAATGCAATATTTAACAGTGATTACTAGGGGGGATTAAAAACAATGAACTTTGGTGAAAAGGGAGACTAGTATTTGCCTCATTTTTTGAGGGGGATGTTCCCTATTGCATTTCCTTGTGTACCCTACGAAATTGGATGTAGGAAAACATCCCCTTGGATTACCCATGTCCTAGAAGCATGGGGAGCACGAAGAGTGCATCCCCTACCCATGGGAATGTGTACTCATGTGACACTATTTTTATTTTGTGGTGACATTGTCCTTAATAGAAACTCCATAGGTGTCCTTTGCATGTGGGATATGTTACGAGTAGTGCCTTTTTATATTAATAAAGGTCAACAAAAAATTGATGGAACCAATATCACCCAAGGAATAGCCTCCTCACAAGACTTGCACTAAAGAGAGATAGGTATAACACACTAGAGAGAGTGCAAAAGTGAAGCACAAGGGATAAAAACATAAATACACTAGTGCAATCTAGAGAAAAATGCTAATCATAAGAGAAAACACCAAATTAAGTGCTTACACTTGGTATTTTAGATCAACAGGATCGTAAGATGAGAGGATACAAAGGAGAGCTTGAGTTGTGTATGCATACACAACTCAAGTGAGACATCCTTTCCAGAGGGGTTATGGGCCCACATAACATGGACACACACCCCAAAAGGGTTACTGAATGTATAAGTCAAATTCAACTATGTTCGCCTTAACCACACCTACTAATACAATAAAAGAACAAAAAATATGGCCTTAGGTGTAATTACAAGTTAATAATGATACGTGAGTTGTGGCTATATGTACATATTACACCAATAATTTAATAGTGCCCCTTAAGCTTAAGGATCCATGGAGAAATTCCATTATATCACATCATCCCCCCTAATGACAAGTCTTCCACCCCAATAAGATGCCACAAAGTAGTGAAGGTGGACCCTTGCAATATTTTGGTGAAGGTATTAACAAGTTGATTGATTGAAGGAACAAAGACAAGGTAGATATTTCATAGACCATAAATATGATGAATATAGTGCATCCAACGACGAACATGTTTAGGTTTATGATGATCCACATGATTATGAATAAATTTATTGTACCTTGATTGTTATGATATAGAAAGGTGGGGCCCTTTTGAGGAAGACCCAACTGATAAATATTCATCCACATCCAAAAAAAATTCTTTCGTTAGGAGAGCACTAGCATACTCATATTTTGTATAATATAGAACCACACTTTACTGCCTCTTAGAAAACCAAGGAACTGGTCTAAAGGTAAAAGTAGACAAGTAACCATAGGTGGAACAACATCCATCAAGATCATTGATCCAATCTGCATTAAAGTACCCTTGAAGATGAATAGGATCTCCCACTGCATAGTGAATACCCATATGATTGTTTCCCTTCAAATAGTGCAAAATACACTTTCCTCCCTGCCAATGACTCTCATGAGGTTCTCACAAATACTAGGAACACAAATTAACAATCAAGGTAATATCTAGTCAAGTATGAGTAATGTCGATATGACCACCCACTAAAGAGTGATAGATAGTAGAATCAAATAATGAAGAGGGACAATTTCCCTGACACCTAATTCTAGTGGGAAGAAGGGAGTTGATTGGATTACAATTCTTAATCTTGAATCATTGCAACAAATCCATAGCATAAAGAATTTGAGAAAAAGAGGTAATCGAGGTAGACTGAGTAATTTAAATTATTAGAATGTCGTCGAGCAAATATTTCAAACGACTCCCAAATCCTTAGCTTCAACACTTTAATATGGGAGCCTAAGAAACTGACTAGAATCAAATCATACACATAGAGAACAATAAAAAGGATTTGATTATCTAGATTATAAATGTAGAGATTAGGCTCAATCCTTGCAATGATAAAATCCATAGTTGAAAAATGTTGTGGATCTTCTCATAACAAATTTGAGGTGCCTATTTTAGTCCATACAAAGATTTCTTAAGTTGGTAGATCTATGGTTTTGAACCTTCTTAAACAAACCATGTTGGTTCTTTGATCCAGGGGATCAAATTTTGCTCAAAAATAAAAGTTCTTGGAATTTATTCAAAACGAACACATGTGTAGGCCTTGTCCTCATGATCCCAATGCAAATTGGATAGGTTCAAATAGACGTCGTATGAGCAAGATATCATGTTCTGTTAATTTTTCCAAATAGACAAAATTTTGTTGACTGTACAGTCCGTACAATGATGATGTGGTAGCTGACCGTACAATCTGTACGATCTACAATGCTGATGTGGCAAGGTAAGGACCCACACGTGGCAGGTGACATGGTAGTGATGAGTTGGCATGCTAACAGGGCAGGCTCGATAGTAGACACATGGGTGAATGGGATGCTGTCAAGTGTCATTTATTGGGCAAATGTTATGGTGCCATGTGGCCCAGTCGTGGGTTGCCATGTGGCACCCCTCCAGTTGATAAAATGGTGGTGAAGTCTACGGGGGTCACACCCAGGACCTCTGTATGGACACGTTATCGCCTTGGCAAGGCCCTGGCTACCAACCCACCCATGGTGTTTCTTAACTCTATAGTTGTTTTTCAATTATTTGAATTCACACTATTGTTTGGGTGGCGGAGAAAAGGGTCAGGGCTAAGCCCCAACCATGGGTCCATATTGCATCACATACGACCATATATAAAACCTTTGTCGTGTGGACTGTTGCAACAGAGGTTTATCCGGGTCACATGTTTTGTTACCCCATACAACCCTTTTCCATAACTTTTGGTATGGGGTTTTCCATTGGACTTTAGCCTCGGTACAAACCACGACATACGACCATTGCGCATGACCTTCGGTGTTGGGATTATCCACGAAGTTTAGCCTGGGAGGCGCGATGATGTTTCCATATGGCACACCCACATGATCGTTGGCATATTTTGGGAACAATTAAGCCACGAGGGCCAGTTTAAGCGCTGGGACGTGGCCACATGCCCCCCGTGTGACCGACATCTCCACCCATGGGGGCGTTATTCGCACTAATTGTTCGAAATTATGACTCGAATTGCAGGATGCATGGTGTGCTGGGTTTCAGGCCCAGTAATTCTGTGAAATCCAGGTTGGTCATTCACAGGTGCGAATTGGAAAGCAGGTACAACAAGCTTGAAGGGGAAAACTTCCATGAGGTGTAAATTCTTCATTTTTTGGCCAAACCAGGAGCCGAAAAAGCCTAGATAGGGGTTTTTGGATGTTTTGGATCGATTAGAGCCATCTATTTTGTATTCTAAGTAAAATCACTTTTTAAGCATAATGAAAATGATCCAAGGGAAACTGGACCAGAAGATGTAGCCCAAGAGAGGGGTGAACTCCTTTATCATTTGTTATGTTAGGTGTTCATTATTGATGGTTTTTATATGTCTGATATGATGCTCATGATTAAGTAAAAACTCTTTAATTTATGTGTTAGTAACTTGATCCAATTACTCAAACACATACCATTTTTACACTTGCAATTTAAAAGAGACAAGTCATCTTCATTTTCATATCAGTTGGGAACAAATCCATTTCAATTTCAGATCAGTTGGTATCAGAGCATATGTTTTTGAAGGATTGATTTTTTGAAATTGTTTTGTTTTACTGATGCTTACAAGGTTGAAGCTCACAAGAGGATAAGGTCAACTTGTAGATCCAAGTTCTCAATTGTAAAGAAGGAGAACTATCAAATCACCTCAAGCTTCAAGGAGATATTCACCAAGTATAGCTCATGAGGAGAGTCATGGAACTCTTCCTTCATGAACAAGGAAAAAGGATGTCATAGTCACAAACAAGGCCCTGTATAACTAGTCTCAAAATCAATCTAAAGATATTTGTATACAATGGAGTACAATCTGATCTCCCATGATCACTGAAGTCATATAGGTACTAGTCTGATGAAAAGGAAGAAACAACTCAGGAAAGGTGCGACCACATACTGATGTCTTCAAGTCTTATACACAATCCACCAAAGGTGCAAGTCTACATCATGTGAATAAAGGAGTTGAGGTCGAACATAATGAGACATCGTTTGATTACCGGTCATTGAGGTATACCATTAACAAATGCGAGACAACCTATCGATGTTGAAAGTAGGTATCAAGACACCGAGTACATTCTTACAAGTGTGAATAACGGAGTTGAGGTCGAACACTTGAAGGATCCATCAATCAAGAGACATTGATGTATTCCCAACTGTCAATGGCGAGAGAACCTGCCACTAATGACTGCAAGCCTCAAGATACTCATAAGACTCTAGGTCTCATTTCCAGAATATATGAGCTAAAGTTGATGGAAGGAGACCCACTGAAAGGAGAGAATTAAGGCATCTCTCATCATTCAACATGAGGAAAAAAGCATGAGCTTCATGATTTGGAGGAAATCAGACGAAGAACATGTTCACGAACCAACGACTCTATGCGTATTTCGCACGTGCCAAGTGCAAGCGGTACACGAAAAAGACCCTATGAATAACAACCAATGAGTGAAAATGGTGAAAAAGGTGAGGAAACCACCAATAAGGCTAATGGCATCCAAGACATTGCACAAATCCCAATGTGTGAATAGATATCTTGTTGTCGAACACAAGGAAAACCACCCAGTCAACGAAAAATGATGAAAAGTCGATTACTGGGTTCAAGGTTACCTACCAATGATGAAAGTAGGACCAAGTTGTGTGATAGGACTACAATACCATGTGATTCTGAGAAAAACTGATGGTATGGCCGACATGCAAAGTCAAGAGTTATGAGGAATGGCCAACACAGGTTGATAAAATTCCTTTGAAAAAGAGCATGAGATAGATGGAAGAATCCGACATCATAAACTTAATGATGAAACCATGAGATGTAGGAGGCATCAATGAAATTATCCGTAGGGACTGGAAGAGTAACCAGTCGATAGAGAAGACTTTGTAATGAGCTCATCTTCCTAATGCCATGCTAAAAAAAAAATTGTGATGACAAATGGACTCAATAGCTTTATGCTCTATTCAAAGGCGACACGACTGTTTCCAATATAAGATAATACTCCCTTCCCGCTTGTCTTTTTTTTGTTTTTTCATAGACAAATGAATGCTATGATACATAGGAGGAAACGAGTGTCGCAAGTAAGCAAAACTAGTTCCAATAGTGGAACATACCTATGCTCAATGCAAGGAGATGCATGCGGGAGATGGACACTTGGGGGAATGTTACCTCTTGGGTATAGGTTGTCAAATTGTGAAGGATATAAATGAGACTTTGCTTGGTTGAGGATGAAAAACTGCTAAGGCAAATGGTTTATAATGCAAAGTGAGAACCAACTATAGGCTCAATACTGCAAGCAAGGGCATGAGATGCAATCACAAATCAACACCAAAAAATGTCCTTTTTCATGACATTTAGTCTACTTGTTCTGAAAAAGGGATAAAATTGTACCAAATATATGTCCTTTCAAATCCAATTTATGAGTGTGAAATAGACAAGTTCACTCGGCAATCTTTTCACTTTTTGAAGACGAGTTGGAAAAGAGCTTAAATTAAACTCGATTGGGAGTCCTCTAGGTATAAGGAAACATGTTTATGAGTGAGATATGAGGCTCAACACAAATTCATGTATTAGCTATAAGGGAATCTTGGTCCTATGGAAAATATCTCTGCATGGGCACTAAATGAAGTAGAGGATCTAACTAGGGCACCTATGTTTGGTAAGTCTCTACCACTTGATAACGACATGTCTTATAGGAGATGGAGGGTTCTGTGTCGCAACAAATGGGTTCGTACCTAAGGCATATGAGTGATAGTTATAGGATAATGCAAAAGTGCATGATGGAATGGATACCTATCCTATATGCTAGGTAGTGAAAATACATGCCCATGGTTATGAACGACCAACATAACGTGGAAATTCGCAAGAATCCCTAGTGAAAAATAGAAAAAACCAACTCAATCCCTTGCTGTATTAGTCCATTAGGCAAAAAAAAGACTCAAAACTATAGAAAGAGGGTAAAAACTGTTATAAATAGTAACAAAACCAAAAAATACTATGTCATTTTGACGTTTTACCCAAATTGTGAAAATTGGACCAAATTACCTCTGATCTTCAACTGGTGATTTGCGGGAGCGTCAAGAGACAAAATCATAAACCATATGGACCAGGTAATTCCTCTTCCCCTCCTCCTCCTTTCTAGTGTATTAAGTTTTTAAATTAGGTTTCAAATTTTGAGTAAATTAGGGAGAAAATTGAGTAACTCGGCATACGTGGGATACCGTTCATCGGGTTGCGTATACATGAGGTTATATGCGACTGTGTAAAATATATATGCGGCTGTGTAAAATACAGGGCGCATATACTCAACCCTATACACAATTGTAAATGAAGCACCCCATGTACAAGTCCATAATCAATAATTTCTATGGTTGCCAACTCAAAATTTGACTTTTATCTGGTAGGATGGTGCTATAATGGAGGGAAAGGGAGCACAAGGAGGTAGATGATGTTATGGATAGAGATCCAGGGGCCCAAATGACCTTGAAAATATGTACCTTATACAAATTTTTGGCACTCAAAGGGATGAGAGCCCAGGTGAGGTTGCTTGAGATGCTTGTGGATTACTGGGACCCTGAGATTGAAAGCTTCAACCTCGATGGGAAACCATTGAGGATTGAAGTGGAGGATATATAATTTTTGACTGGGTTATCACGTCAGGGTGAGGTGGTAAACCTCAAATCACAGGGATATGGGAGTGGAATGAAGATAGAGGAGTACATAGACACTCACTGTGTAGCAGGGACCTTGAAGTTCAAGAGTCAACTCCCCATCCGAGCGATAAACAATCTCAGCCTCAAGGTTGTTATCCTCGTGTTGACCATGATCACATGATCGAATTTGTTGCACAAGGCATCGAGGCCGATCATGTTCTATGCTGTAGAGTGATTGCGACCCATAGTATATGATTGGTGTATCTCACTACTGGCTAATATGAAGAGCCAATTGATAGAGTGAAAACATGGTAGAAAGAGGAACTTTGGATTTGCCTCTATCTTATGCAACTTTTTCTTTGAGAGGGTTCTAGGTTTGGGACGTAGAGTCGAGATTCTTCCAAGAGGACCTTGCAATCCAACCATGGCACGGTGGACTGAGGTAATGATACAACAGGGGGGAGGTAGGGTTCCCACACCCTACAACGAGGATTTGTTCTATAGGTGGAGGCGACATGTCATTGCTCTGGATGACTATGCCTATGCAAGGATCAACTTCAAAGGGGACCCTGACATGCCACTGCCACCAGGGACTGCCTATGGGGACAAAGGTATGTCAAATGTTTTTACATATTTCATTTTTTTGTAATTTTGTATAGTGAAACAAAAATATTTTTGGATGATGCTTAAGTACTAACTAGACACCTGTGTGATGCAAATGTGGGTCCGCGATGGTCAGACAGGCTTCCCCGACATCGTCGGAGGCACCGGGGAGATGAGGTGGCGGGAGGAGAAGCTGAGAGAGCCCTTAAAAACATGCATGGAAACCTGTCTCATTTGACTCATAGGATTTCGATGGTTCAAGTATAAGATCTGCCATAATCCATGCAGTGGAAAGTGGTTGGCATGCCTAGAGCTTGGGTGTGACTCTTTCAGCGTCTCAGAAACACCATAGTTTGTTACCATGACACACATCTGGGGCCATAGGTGTAGATGTTGTGGATCTTGTATTATCGGTTGTATATGTGTATTGAGGGTGTTAGCCCCAATTTTGTAATATAAACATTATATTTTTTGAAATATATATAAAACAAGGATCTTCAGCTTTACTTATATTACAATGTGTACATTGATGAGATGGTTTTCTTTTCTTTAGTTATGTGACAAATTCCAATCTAAAAGAAAATTAGTATAAGCATCAGATACATAATTAGAACTCCTAGGTATGTGATATTAAGTAATAAAATCAAAATATTGTTCTAAAAGATGTACCCATAGGAATCGTCGGAGTAAAGTAGGATCACGCATGTGGTAACTTCCATTCAACTGACATACTACTAACTGGGAATCCAGGCGAACCTCTAAAGAGAAAATACCATGTGAGATAGCATCACGCAAAATTTCTATAACAATGCTATATTTAGCCACATTATTCATGGATGACCCTAGGCATACACCACCTAAAGACACCAGTAGACCCTCAGGTGAGTAAACCACCCAAGTGGCAGAAGCCAATTTTCGTGTATGACGATTGGCTCCATCTGTGAATCCTAAGTAGACTGAAGACTCCGTTGACATCTTCCAACCAAGGGAAAACTCAATAAGCAAGCTAAAGATGAAAAAGAAAGGGAAAAGATATATGCATTAAATTACATTAGTATACAAAGAGTTCTGCCCAAGCTTGGGGCTCAAGTGTAATATATTTTCAAGTAGATCCCATTCATGGGCTCGACCAACATATTCCCTTCATAATATTCTAACTCATAGGCTCCTTTTTCTAAGACACATTGCACGATATAGGGATCGTGCCAAATGGGTTTAAACTTTCCTGTCCCCAACGGTTCTTTGGCTTGATCATATAAGAGGACCAAGTCAACCTCATCATACAACTGAGGATAGATAGACTTATTGTATTAGACCTTGACACGTCTTTTGTTCACCTTGATAGCTGTAGAGGCATCTCAACGCTACTCATCAAGACTCTCTAGGTGTAAAAGGAATCGCTCGAGATCGGAAGTGTCAGGTAGGAGCGCGACTGCCAATTTAAGAGACGAGATTTTGCATTCAATAGGTAAAATCAACTCCACACCGTGTACTAACTTTAAAGGGGAAAATCAGGTGGCAGTCTTGACCAAGATTTGGTATGCACAGAGTGCGAGATATAGCATAATGTGCCAGTCAGACTTACTCTATCTAACAAGTTTTTGCAAAATGGTCTTGAGAGACTTGTTGACATTCTCTACCTATCCATTTTCCTGGGGTTAATAAGGGGAAGAGTGACTATGCTGAAACCCCATATTAGATGCTATTTCTTCCATCGTTTCGTTCTGAATTTGACTGCCATGATCAGTGATAATCTCACTCGGGATACCGAACCGGGCGATAATTTGATTGAATACGAAGAAGGAAAAAATATTCCCATCAGATTTAACTATAGGCATTTCCTCGACCCACTTATTAAATTAGTTGACGATCATGATAATGTGTTGATGCCCCCCAACCGAAGTTGGGTTGCAACATGCGAAGTCCACCACCCACTTGGTGAAGGGACCGATGATAATGAATGGGTGAAGAGGGGATGGATGCGAGCACATTTTACGAGTGAACACCTGGTATGGGTGACACTTCTTAACTGCTTCAACACAGTATTTAAATATAGATGGCCATAAATAACCGGCTTGCAAAATTTTCTGGGTTGTCGCAAGCCTGAATAGATGACCACCATAAGACCCACTATGGAAATTGTTTAGGACCGACTCGTCTTCCTCGTGAGTTAAGTAACAACGCAGGATGTTTTCTATTCCTCGGTGATATAAAGTGTCACCGACGATAGTATAATTCTTATCTTGGTATCATACACGTTGTAGGTCATCTCGCAAGAGATGCTAAGAGAATTTCAAAGTTTGAAGATAGAGAATAATGTCTTCATACCAGGGTTCGAACGAAGAGAAAATAAAAATGTGTTCGTCCGAAAACGAATCAACATGGGTAACATCCTCATCTAATTGTGTAAAGTCAGAAAATAACTCCGAGAAGACTAGTGATTTCTTGGATTTTGCAAAAGCGAAATCGAGATCAAATTCTTGTAAAATGACAATCCATTTATTATATTTCCCCCCTATGATACTCCTGATAAGGATGTATTGAAATGGATTGACATCGGCCACCACAATAGTCTTTCAAAGAAATATATAATGGCGTAAATGTTGGACTACATGAACGACATCCAAAACTAGCTTTTCAATGTGAGAATAATTAAGCTCGGGACTGAATAAGTTTCGCTTAAGATAGTAGATGACGTGCTTGTGGAGCTCATCATCCTCCTGAACCAAAACCATACCAATCGTTTCCTCAGACGCGACGATATAAAGTAAGTAATCCCTACTGTATTCATGAGACCTCAACAAAGACGCTAATACCAAGGATTTATTCAAAGCATCGAAGGACTTCTAGGCTCACTCATCCCAGATAAAAGGGGTGTCCTTCTTCAAAAGATGCATGAAACCCTTAGTGATGTTGGCATAGTTTACTATAAACTGCCGTAAAAAGTTATATTTCCCCTGTAAACCTTGAAGTTGTCGAATAGTACGTGGAGGAGGCAATCGAAGTATTTCCTCCACCTTTAACAGATCTACCATGATCCTTGTCTCAAAAACTAGAAATCCCAAAAGATGACCAGACCTAATGTGAAAGATGCACTTATGAGGGTTCAATTAGATTCTATAGTAACGACATCTTTTAAAAATAAGCCAAAGGTGCATAGAGTGATCCACTCTCTTACGAAAGTGAGCAGCAATATCATCAAGGTAAGCTTCGACTATATGATTAAGATCGTGGAATGCGAAGGTCATAGCACGTTGGAAGGTTGCTCTTGTGTTTTTAAGGCCGAAAGGAATATTTCGGTATGAAAAAGTACCCCAAGGAAAAATAAATTCCTTCTTGTGTTGATCCTTACATTTAATTTGAATTTTTTTATACCCTGAAAATCTGTCCATGAAAGAAAACACTTCGCTTCTCGCACACTCGTCGAGAATCTGATCGATGAAAGGTGTCGGGAAGTTGTCTTTAGGACATGCTTTGTTCAGGTCATGAAAGTCCATGCATACATGGATGGTTCCTTGCTTCTTATTCACATGAACACGGTTGGATACCCATTCAGTCAAGGGAACCGGGTAGATGAAGCCATCATTAAGTAGATTCTCCACCTCTGCCTTAATGGCAGGGGCCTTATGGGGATTAACAACTCTAAGACGTTGTCGAACAAATTTAGTGTCCAGATAAGTTCTAATATCATGCTCGACAATATGACATTCGATTCTTGGCATCTCTTCATATGACCAAGCAAATACATCTCAGAATTCCTTGAATAGTTCGGTGTAGATCATGATTTCTTCTGGCGAACAATCTGCACCGATATGTACATTTTTAATCTTTCTAGGGGTACAAGAGATATTTATCATGACGGTAGGATAAATACTTTCCATATTTCCTTCGGCATAAATGGAGTGCGTATCAAGTGGAACTACGACGAGACTGACTATCTCACTCAAAGTAGATCGAAAGTCATCTTGTTCGATTCTTTCAAGCTCTGGGAGAAAATAAGAGCAATGATGCATATCATCCCAAGGTTTGTCAAAACCATTCATGGATTCGACGATAAATTCATCCGAGGGTAAAGTATCATCGAGGAAGTCATGTGAACAAGACAATGAAGTGGACCAGACGGGCCTAAGAACAAGATCCTCCTCATTTGTTGGTGAGGTAACAGGATCGGGATCGATGAAAGAGTAGAGAACAACTTGATACACAATATCTGATGTCGATAGTGGCATGGCCATTCCAACATGTGACTAACCCTCACAAGATGAATTCGAGGAAGCTAGGCTCCAAGGATCACTAAAATAGGAAGTGGGAAAAGGAATGGACCTCTTTGTTGAAACAAGTGTGCTGGACATGGCATAAACATGGTGAATCGGTGCCATGAAGTCGAAAGTACCCATAAGGGAAGAATACATTCCGACATCGATATTCCCAGTTGTCGACTAAGAATTGTCTATCACAGGGATCGACGGTCCAACAGATGCATTGGGATTAGCGTACGCAAAGGATAACTGGTTGATCGTCACGATTTTCCCATCAAGAGGAAAACAAAGAGTACAAAAGACAGATGATATGAAGACAATCACAGAATAGGTCCAATTGCATCCTAGTAACAAGTTATAATCAAGAGGTGCATCAACTACCTCAACCTCCACCTCTACCATCTTCCCACCCAACTGGATTGGAAAGGCATGAAGAATACCATGAGGGCGGAAGAAATGACCGTCAAAAGCAGTCCACATGTTCGATGATTAAGAAAGAGTCAGAGAACTGAGAGCTTTCCAACATATTAGGGACATCACACATGTAGCAGTGCCTTCATAAAAAACAACAAGTTTGATGGTATACTTTGAATATCCCACGTGGATTTGGAATGCCACATGGTAAGGAAAGCGAGGCTTCACATCTGTGACATAAAACTTCATAACTTTTGAACCACTTGGTTCTAGAGCTCCTAACGTAGATAGCATGGAATTCCTCTGTGAAGAACACATCTAGAGTACCTCCAAAGCCGACACCGCACAAGGGGCTTGACCCAGGTCCTCAACAATAGAGTAGTTATGGGCAGCTCTAGAATTTGGATTGTGGGTAGAGCGCTTGAGTAATCCTTTCGGAATACGAGGCGATGGCTCTAGTTTTTCAATCTGTAAAGTCATCTCCAAAGGAGGAGGAGGAGATTCTAGACCAGTTATATCCTGTGAAGAATCATGAGATCGAGTGGCTACATGAACTTTCACATCGACCATATTGATACAAAAAAGATCACTGTCTTGCGACAACGTGTTTTGACTCCCACCGGTCGCATTTTTGGCATTTGAGGAGCTCGAGGCCATGTGTTGGTTATGTGGGAAAGGATTCATCGACAGGACAGACGGTAGAGATAATAGCCTCACAACTTCTGCAAGTTTGGGGCATAAATGAGTAAGGTGATCATCTGTACAAATATTACATGGAAATTTCACCTTACGTATTTCTTTCTTGCCCTCTCCAACACAATAATTCATCTTCTCATTATTACCATTGTCCTTGGGTTTATTATTATTATTTCCACCCTTACGATTATTATTACAACCTTTCTTCTTATTCCC
>ML835203.1:42165-66808 GCA_009831015.1 Picea engelmannii | reverse complement strand
CTCCTGCGGGTCCAGGCATCTCAGAAATACCCCTAGAGGGTCTTTCCAGTACAAGGTTTGGTCAATGAGGCAATACCTGACCGCCTTGAGCTTAAGAGCCCTCGCTTTACTTTTTCCCATTCCATCGAGGGGCTTCAACTCCTACAGAAAATACAGGATGTCACGATACCAGGCACATTCTGCCAGCGATAAGGCATCCTGAAAATTCCTGTTGGATGACTCAGATTGCTCATTGATGAAACTAATCCCTAAGGCTTTGCAGTTGGATTCAGCTAGCAGCTTGGCTAAACCCTGTCCCTTTATCAACTTGGTGGGCTTAATCTCCAGATCAAACTCTAGGATCTTAGCAATCCACTTCCCTCTTTTTCCATCCATGTCAGGCTGTATAAGGATGTCCTTCACAGAAGCTGAAGGAACGTATGCTATGACCTTTGAGTGCAAGACATAGATCCTGAAAGCTTTGAGGGCCTTTACTAAGGCATAAGCTTGCTTTTCCATGATTTCATACCTGCTCTTTGCGTCTCTTAACGCCCTGCTGAAGAAGGCAACGGGCTGCTCACGTCCTTCCTCATTTCTCTGTAACAGAACCGCCGCTACCGTATTAAAAGAAGCAAAAGAGAAAATTAGGAATTCTTTGGAATAGTCGGGACTGATCATAATAGGTGCCTCAGTCAATGCTCTTTTAATTTGGTCAAAAGATTCCCTGGGTTCATCGGTCCATTTTACTTCATTTCCTTTTCTTAGCATGGCTGTGATATTTTTTACCAACTCAGCAAAATTTGAAACAAATCTCCTCAAGAAATTAATCTTCCCCAAGAAGGCCTGAACTTCCTTTCTGGATCTAGGAAGCGATAGGGCTTGAATTGCCTCAACCCTGCTAGGATCAATACTCACCCCTCCTTCTGATACTATATGGCCTAATAGCTTCCCTTCTTTCACAGCAAACAAAGATTTTCTGGGATTTAAGGATAGGCCGAACCTCCGACATTTCAGAAAAACTTTCCTCAGGTGACTGCAGTGTTCTCTGTCAGATCTGGAGAAAACCGTTATATCATCCAGGTAGATTACCACAAACTTATCTTTTTCCCCGATAAAGGCTATGTCCATGGCTTGCTGAAATGTTGCCCCTGCATTCATCAATCCGAAAGGCATTTTGGCATACATGAATGTGCCCCAAGGAGTGGTGAAGGCCGTTTTTTCTCTGTCTTCAGGTATGGCTGATATTTGGTTATATCCAGAGAAACCGTCAATCATGGATATCCTAGATGCACCAGTTACCTTCTGCAATATGTATTCCATGTTGGACAGAGGATAATTGTCTTTCCTTGAGCTTCTGTTTAGGTTCCTGAAATCAACACAGAGTCTGATTTCCCCACTTTTCTTCCTTACTGGAACCAAATTAGCTATCCACTCGGAATACCTCAAGGGAACAATGATTCGGGCATCCAACAACTTCTTCACTTCTCTCTCCATGACAGGTAGCAACATGGGATTTATCTGTCTCAGCTTCTGCCGAAATGGCTTAGCCTCTTCTTTTAGTGGGATCTTATGCTGAATGACAGATGTGTCATAGGTCTTGAGGTCTTCGTAGGTCCATGCAAACACATCAGAGAATTCTTTTAATAACTTAGCATATTCCACCCTCTGCTCCTTGGTCAGGCTGCTCGATAATTTGACAAACCTAGGCTCATCCTGCGTGCCAATGTTGCATTCAGCTATGTCAGCATCTTTACTTGAAACACCACCTTTTATTGCCACATCATTCTTGTCAAACAGCCTTTCTAAAGGGACTAGTCCCCTGGGAATGTGATTGTTAGGCAGCTGAATAATCCGGTGATTAGCAATTTTGTTTGCAAACACCTCAGGGTGAGGTTCACCCTCTGGGTCGTGATCCTGATCAATGTGCAGTGCCGAAAACTCATCGACAGTCTGAAGAAAATTTTGTATTTCAAGATCGTCCTCGAATAACTCCCAGTGTTTTACATTATCTGGGATGGATGATCTGTATCTTATTTCGACCTCACCATGGATCTTCGGTGGCAGAGGGAACTTGAACAGACTAGCTGAGACGGCTAAGGAGTCGGCAGAGGCATTTTCTTCCCTTGGGACAAAAGTAATGTTGAAAGCTGAGAAGAAATTATCAATCAGGTCCCATACCTCATTCCTGTAACTCCTAAGCCGAGGATGTTTAGCCTGATAAACATTCCTGACCTGTTGGATTGTCAACTCTGCATCTCCGAACACAGACACCTCTTCAATTCCCATTTCTTTTGCAGCCCTCATACCCAGAACAAGAGCTTCGTAGTCTGCCACATTGTTGGTAGTTTCAAATTCCAGCTTGTATGACAGGGATATAGTCTCTTGGTAGGGCGATATGAAAATTACTCCAGCGCCAACACCCATACTGGAGGAAGCCCCGTCAAAGAACATCTTCCAGATAGAGGTGATTGGAGGAGGCATCTGTTGATCAATAGTAGGCTGCTTTCTTATCTGTAAAGGGACCTCGGGAGCTCCAGTGATTTGCAACAAACTAGTCCCTAAGTCGGTATCAAGTGCAAAGATGGGGTGGTTAGTGGGGTTTGCTTCATCACTAACAATATAGGCTAGCTGGGCCTCTCTGTACAACCTCCTGTGCTCTCCTCCAAAGACCGGAATAGTGGCATAGATGAGGTCCATCTGTAATGTTCCTCCATGTCTTTTAATCCAAGATCTTGACAACAGCATGCCGAATTTGGGAGGAACATCAGCTACCACAATGTCCATGACCACACTCTTCATGGGCAGTTGAAACAGAGAAACCACCAGGTCCTTGATGACACCCAGACTGTTAGCGACGGAAGTCACCCCTAGATTGCTTGCAGGAGCAGAGCCCGACACCCATCAGTTTAATGTCACGATTTGTTTAATTGGGTGATCAAATGGAGATAAACTCAAACGATGTGGTTCTAACTCCGAAACTAGGCCAGGCATGCATGCGTAAGTGAGGTCTTGGATAACTTTAGACAGTGAGTTGTAGTAAGGGCGAGTAGGGGGAAGACTTGGATCAGAGAGATGCAATGGTCTGTTATAAACATCAGGTTCCTAACAGCCTGTGGAAGAAGACATTTAAACGCAAGATCTTCTTACTCTCAAACGTAGAAAACCAGAGAGAACAATAATGCCACAATAAATCCTTTATCATAACATAATGCCACAATTCGTGCGAATCAGTCGATCACGAACTCTCTTAGCGTAAGACGAAAACTTAGACGGGAAAAGAAAGACTGTCTGCCATTAAACAAGAAATCTTACATACAGTTGCATAACCAGAACTAAGATATCTATTAAAACTTTACAATCGGGAGCTTCGCTCTACCATCGATACTTTACAAAATACAAAGACTGAGTTTATATACTTAGGAAAATTCGCCTAACAGAGGCGTGCTCGTCGCCCAAGGTTCTGTGTCCCTTCAGCCAAATTCGAATGGGATTTCTCTGTCAGATGCCACCTTAACTACGCATGGCTCTTGCAGGAGGAGTAGTTGAGCTAGTAAATGTTGTTTTAGCGTGTGCAAACCTCCTCTGGCTAGTCGAGGACTCGGCATGGCTTTTCTGCAAGGAAAGGTACACAGGATCCTCTCGAGCGGACCGCTTACCAGACCCTCCATACTCCACAATTAATGGATGAAAAGAGGTCTCAACCACCTCTTCCGGCTTTCATTTACTCTAAGCGAAGACCAGGATTGCGGTCAGGCCCGATGGCAGCGGGAGGTTATGTCGGGCCTCTCTATGACTGGAATCCGACGCCTTCGGACCCTTTTTGGGTAGCTCCTTTCTTTCCTCTGTGACCACGGGCTGTGACCCGACGCTTACTTTCAAATATGCTTTCGGTGTTCGCAAACAGGAAGGGGCTGCTCCTTGCTCCCCGAAATCGCGATGAGCGATATGCCGGGATAGCTCAATCTGGTGCCACACGCCTTTCAAATCCGACGGTTCTGACTCATCTGACGCTGCGGTGGGCCCTGGGTCCTGAATGCCCTCGCTACTTCACGTATCGGGACATGAGGGAACTGCCTTTTGTGCGTTGAAACTGCGATGGGCGAAAAAGGCGGGGGGCTCAATCGTGCACCACGTGTCCCTCTGGATCCGTCGGCTCCGATTTTCTCGGCACTTCTGTGGGCCCGGGTGCTCGCGCCTTTCGCTACTCGGGACCCCGCAAGTCAGACTTTAACATTCTCCCTTCGCGAAGTCCCGAGACGCGATGATCAGCGACGATTGACTTCCTCCGGTCGCTTTCGTAACTCGGAAACTCGCGCAATCAACGGGATATGGTTCGCTCTTTGAACTCGCGAACCCCGAGCTCGCGAAATAACACTGCGCTTGAACTACTCGCGATCAACAGTCCTCGTAACTTCGCGAGTGTTTCCTGAAGGATTCCGACCGTTGATTTCCTTAAAACTTTAGGCGCTATACTTGACGCGATTTGGTTAATTATGCAATTTCCCATTGATCGTTGTTCTGCTTTGTCGCTAAATCCTTTGCGCTGAAGAATGAACTGCCCGCTTGCTTGATTTTAAGTCCGAAAAGGACTTCCTTTTATGTGCTGCGCTTGGGCGCTCCTCGGGCAACCTGTAGACCTGTGTATCCCGATGCCAAAGACAAGAAATGTTGCTAACATTAGGCTCCATGGGGGATAGAGTCGTCCCTGTGATGCTCTAAGAACTCCTTCTGTAGTTCCAGTCACCTTTTTGTTGGGCTATGGAGTCATTTACTAAGCCGAAACAATAAAAATAAAACGGAGAACAGAAAAAACAATATTTACAGGATACAGGAGCCATCGAAGGCTCAGACAAAACATTTTTTAAGAAAATGCCCATTTACTGGGTTGCTGAAAACTTCATCGCCTTCCAAATCTTGTAGCCGATATGTGTTATTTGAGAAGACTTCAGAGATTCTGAAAGGCCCGATCCATAGGGCTTCAAATTTGCCGTGCTTTCCCTTGCCTTGCTTAGGAGCGTCCCATTTCAGCACCAGGTCTCCTATCTGGAACTTCTCCTTCTTGGCTTTCTTATCGAAAACCTGCTTGATTCTCTGTTGATGATCCTGAATCCTTTCCATTACCTGTTCTCTGACCTGTTGGACTTCCACCAGTTGATGAATTCTTCTGATCATGTCATTGGGCTCTCCTTGATAGTCCTGGAAGAATTTTGCTACGGGAATGGCCAGCAGAGAAGGGAAAACAGCTTCCGCTCCGTACACCAACTGGAAAGGAGAGGTGCCTATAGATCTCTTTGTAGTCACCCGATCAACCCATAGAGCGAATTTCAGCTTCGAGTTCCAAGCCCTTTTGTTGTCTTCCAATAGTCTTTTGATGATCCTTATTAGACTTTTGTTGGAGGACTCTGCTAAACCATTGCCCTGTGGGTAATATGGGGTGGAATGAATCAATTTGATCCCGAACTGCTCACAGAACTTGGCTAATGGCTCAGACCCGAAAGCGGCTACGTTATCTGTGACAATCTTGCCCGGGCAGCCGAACCTTGTGATGAGGTCCTCCAGGAACCCAATGATTACCTTATGGGAAGTGCTCTTGGTAGGGATAGCTTCTATCCATTTAGTAAAGAAATACGTGGCCATCAGGATCCATCTGTGCTGCCCACTAGAAGCAGGGTGGATTTCTCCAATAAAATCCAGGCCCCATTGCTGGAAAGGTCCTGAAACAACCACAGGCTGCAAAGGCAGAGACTTGAGCTGTTGCTTTCCTGAAAATGTTTGGCATGTGATACAGGCTCTAACTCCTCTATGGACATCAACGAACAAGGTGGGCCAGTAGTATCCGGCTCTGAGGATTTTGTGGGTTGTAGTCTTCCAGGAATGGTGCCCTCCACATGAGCCGCTGTGAAACTCGAACATGATCCTATCGGCCTCTTGTGGATCCATGCATTTTAAAACCACCCCCAGGGGGTCTTTCCAGTATAGAATTTGATCAATAAGGCAGTACCTGACTGCCTTGAGCTTAAGAGCTCTTGCTTTGTTTCTTTGGAGGCCATCTGGGGGCCGCAATTCCTGCAGAAAATATATGACGTCCTTATACCAAGGACATCGAGCCAATGAGGGCTCCCTTTGAGGGTTTGTTTCAAATAGCTGACCCTGTTGAATTCCTGAGCATCTGTTCATGAAATTTACCCCCAAAGCTTGACAATTGGCTTCAGCCAGCAGCTTGGCTAAGCCTTGACCTTTGATCAATTTGGTAGGCCTTATTTCCAGGTCAAATTCCAGGATCTTGGCTATCCATTTACTCCTCTTCCCATCAATGTCGAGCTGTACAAGGATATCCTTCACAGAGGCTGAAGGAACGTATGCGATCACCTTTGAGTGCAGGACATAGACCCTGAAAGATTTGAGGGCTTTCACTAAGGCATAAGCCTGTTTTTCCATGATTTCATATCTGACCTCTGCATCTCTCAATGCTTTGCTGAAGAAAGCAATGGGCTGCTCTCGCCCCTCCTCATTTCTCTGCAACAAGACTGTCGCTACTGTATCAAAAGAAGCGAAGGAGAAAATTAGGAAATCTTTCGAATAGTCAGGGCTGATCAGCACTGGTACCTCAGTCAATGCCTTCTTTATCTGGACAAAAGATTCCCTGGGTTCAGCGGTCCATTTTACTTCATTTTCCTTCTTGAGCATGGCTGTGATGTGTTTCACCAGCTCAGCGAAATTCGAGACGAATCTCCTCAGAAAATTAATCTTCCCCAAGAAGGCTTGAACTTCCTTTCTCGACCCAGGAAGCGACAATGTCTGAATTGCCTCCACTCTGCTAGGATCAATCCTCACTCCTTCTGCTGATACTATATGGCCTAGTAGCCTCCCCTCCTCCATAGCAAACAAGGATTTCTTGGGGTTTAGGGATAGGCCGAATCTTCGACATTTTGAGAAGACTTTCCTCAGGTGACTGCAGTGCTCTTTGTCGGACCGCGAGAAGACTGTGATGTCATCTAGATAGATCACCACGAACCGATCCTTTTCTCCGATGAAGGCTATGTCCATGGCTTGCTGAAACGTCGCTCCTGCATTCATCAGTCCGAATGGCATTTTGGAATACATGAATGTGCCCCAAGGAGTGGTGAAGGTTGTCTTTTCTCTGTCTTCAGGCATGACCGATATCTGATTATAGCCCGAGAAACCATCGATCATGGAGATCCTAGATGCTCCGGTTACCCTCTGCAAGATGTGTTCCATATTGGGTAGGGGGTAATTGTCTTTCTTTGAGCTCCTGTTCAGGTTCCTGAAGTCAACACAGAGCCTGATTTCTCCGCTTTTCTTTCTTACCGGCACCAAATTGACCACCCAATCGGAATATCTCAAGGGGACGATGATCTGGGCCTCCAACAACTTCTTTACTTCTTTCTCCATGACAGGCAGCAACATGGGATTTATCTGTCTTAGCTTCTGCTTGAACGGCTTAGCTCCTACTTTTAATGGGATCTTGTGTTCAATGACAGATGTGTCATATGTCTTGAGGTCTTCGTAGGTCCACGCAAACACATCAGCGAATTCTTCCAGCAGCTCAGTATATTCGGCCCTCTGTTCTGTGGTCAAACTGCTTGACAACTTGACAAACTTAGGCTCCTCCGGTGTGCCAATGTTGCACTCGGCTGTGTCTGCATCTTTATCTGAAACCCTGCCCTTTACTGCCACATCATTCCCATCGAACAATCTTTCTAAAGGAATAAGCCCCCTCGGAATGTGATTGTTGGGTAGCTGAATGATCTGGTGATCTGCAATTTTATTTAGAAACACCTCAGGGTGAGTGCTTTCCTCTGTATCAGGCTCCTGATCAATGTGCAATGCTGAAAATTCATCAACAGACTGGAGAAATCTTTCGATTTCCAGATCATCTTCGAATACCTTCCAATGCTTGACATTGTCTGGTACAGAGGGCCTATATTTTATCTCAACATTAGAGCTAACCATAGGCAGCAGAGGAACTTTGAGCAAACTGGCTGAGACAGCTAAAACAACATTATCTTCCCTTGGAACAAAAGATATATTGAAGGCAGAAAAGTAATTGTCAATTAGGTCCCATGCTTCATTCCTGTAATTTCTAAGTCGAGGATGCTTAGCTCGATAAGCGCTTCTGATTTGTTGGACCACCAACTCTGCATCTCCGAACACTGCTACCTCTTGAATTCCCATTCCCCTTGCAGCTCTTAATCCTAGGACCAGGGCTTCATACTCTGCCACATTGTTGGTGGTTTCAAATTCTAATTTGTATGACAAAGATACGGTTTCCTGAGCAGGTGACACAAAAAATACCCCAACACCAGCGCCTTCCCTGGAACAGGCTCCATAAAAAAACATTTTCCAAACGGGAGTGATGGAAGGAGGAAGTTCGTGAGGAGAGGTGGGATTCTTTCTGAGCTCGAGAGGGGGCTCGGGAGCATGAGTGAGCTGGAGTAAACTGGAACCTAAATCAGTGTCTAAGGCAAAAATAGGATGGTTGGTGGGATTGGCTTCATCACTGATTATGTAGGCCAGTTGGGCTTCCCTGTATAGTCTTCTATGTTCTCCTCCGAACACTGGGATAGTAGCATATGTGAGGTCCATCTGCAAGGTTCCCCCCAGTCTTTTTATCCAAGATCTTGATAACAACATACCGAACTTGGGGGGGACATCGGCTACTACAATATCCATGACCACACTTTTCATGGGCAACTAAAACAAGGTCACGACCAGGTCCTTGATAACTCCGAGACACTGAACTCTCCTGGAGTCAAAGGAATAGAGGTCATGATAGGCTCGAGTGACTTCTAGTCCTAGTTCTTCCATGACCGTTTTGGGCATGAGGTTGTGAGAGGCCCCGGAATCCATCAAGCAATTGTGTAGCACCTTATCATGTATGTTCAAGGAAGTGTAGAAGGGAGGGGATGAATCATCTCTATCTTCTACCATGGGACCTAGGACAACTGCTGGCTTTTCGTCTTGGAGGTTTATGGAGTCTGTGGGAAGGCATGAAGCTTCAGACTGTAAAAGCTCAGAGAAGCGTTTTCTGAATTCATCATGTTTAATTAGCTCGGTGAGGGGCACAGGGTTTCTGATCTTTTGGACCTCATGCTCAAAATTAAAAGAAGATGCAAGCTTTGGGATTTCTCTTACTTCGGGAGCATGGTTCTGAATAATGGGAGAGAGAGGTTGGGCCTTCTTACCTCTGTGAACATCCGCTACTACATTAGTAGGCTGCTCTGCTCTAGTGGACTGCTCAGGAATATCAGGTGTTGTTGTCTTCTTGTCGGACCTCAGGTTGTACCTGCCTCGGCCACCAGTAGCCTTGTCTCCCTTGCTTAGTTCATTTAGCTGACTGTCCATGAGAGACTCCTCGTATGCTGATTGAGTGAGATGAGGAAAAGGAGGAGTGTCTCCGAAACAGTGGATTTTAGGATCAAGCTCATCTACTTCTTTTTCTTCCCCCTCGGCCACAAAATTGTTTTGGAAAGGGGCCTGAATTTTCTGGTCTTCTCTGTCTCTTCCCTTCTCTCTTTGCATATTCGGGGGAGTAAAATTATTCGGCCTCCTGAATCCTCCTTTATTTTCGGCGATCTGAGGGCCTTTATATGCTTGCCTCCCTTCCACCTTCATTCTTTCCATTTCTGCAGACAGAGACTTCACCATCTTGGTCAGTTCATCCACTTGAGGGTGGAGCATCGATGGGCTAGAAGTTGAGGCTTCCGACCTTCCCTTTCTTCTATCTGCGTCAGCCTTGTTCCTCAGTCTGTCAGCTGCTAACACATTAGATTCTACTTCTATGGCCGCATCTTGCATTTGGGCTAAGGAGGTGGCTCTTCTTTCTCTCAACAAAAGGCAGAAATCAGGGTCAAATGCACCAGCATAGGAAATTTGGGCAGAGGCTTCTGAGGGCTTTATCTCTGCAGGAATCTTATTATACATTTTATTGAATCTTTTGGAGAAGTCAGAGACAGACTCTCCGTCCATTTTCTTCAGAGACCCGAACTCTGTCATGTAATACGTGAAGTCCTTCCTATCGCCCCACTGCCTCAGGAAAGTACTATCCAGAGCTTCAATACCAGCAATAGACCCAGGGGCCAGTCCCCTGAACCATTTCCTCACCTCGCTGTCCAGGCTCTGGACGAAGAATCTCATCCAGACATCTTCATTTTCAATGTTGAGGTTGTCTGCATAATTGTAGAAAGCAGCTAGGTGCTCTTCGGCAGTCATGTCTCCTTCCCCAGTGAACTTAGGCATGTATTTCAAGTAATCTCCAGCGGGAAGAGGGTTCACAGGATGAGGTAGGACTAATGGAGCATATCTGGCAGCGACTATGGCGTCCATTCTATTCGGAGGAGGATTAGCACCAGCCATAGGAATATTAGGTAGAGGAGAGCTCGGAGGAGAAGGGGTACGCGAAGGAGCTACTGGGAATGAGTCTCGGAGAGGAGTGGAGAACAAGAGAGGATTTAAGGCAGAGGCTAATGAACTCAGGTCGACAGGTGCTCCTCTTCGTGCAGGAGTGGGAAAATCCTCTGCAGTTACGGATCTTCGCCAATAAACAGCTTCAAAGGAGAGGGGAGTGACAAGGGTGTCTCCCTCTAGTCCCAGACCAGGAGGGGAAAACTCAGCAGGAACACTCCCAAAATTCAGGAAACGGGAAGCCTCTGAAGGCGGTCTACCAAGAAACTATGGAAGAAAAAAAGGAGTTCTCACAGAAGAGGATGGCGTATTACCTGTTTCAGCGATGGGAACTTCTTTTGCAGAGCTCTTTCCCTTTCTACGCACCGCTTCAGAGTCAGCTTCAAGTGTAGCTAGAGGTAGCTGTGGATGAGACCGCGTATGTCTGCCTCTGGAAGCCACAATTAAAACAGCGGGTTTGCTCCAGTGGAGTCGTCACAATGGAGTCACCGGGTGCACAGTAGCAATCTCAATAGTTTTGATGTCTGATGCACCCTCAGAATCAGCTAATCATTGTCGTTCAATCCCGGGGAAAATATTCAATTTCGTCCTTGGCAACGGCGCCAGAAATGTTAGCGACGGAAGTCACCCCTAGATTGCTTGCAGGAGCAGAGCCCGACACCCATCAGTTTAATGTCACGATTTGTTTAATTGGGTGATCAAATGGAGATAAACTCAAACGATGTGGTTCTAACTCCGAAACTAGGCCAGGCATGCATGCGTAAGTGAGGTCTTGGATAACTTTAGACAGTGAGTTGTAGTAAGGGCAAGTAGGGGGAAGACTTGGATCAGAGAGATGCAATGGTCTGTTATAAACATCAGGTTCCTAATAGCCTATGGAAGAAGACATTTAAACACAAGATCTTCTTACGCTCAAACGTAGAAAACCAGAGAGAACAATAATGCCACAATAAATCCTTTATCATAACATAATGCCACAATTCGTGCGAATCAATCGATCACGAACTCTCTTAGCGTAAGACGAAAACTTAGACGGGAAAAGAAAGACTGTCTGCCATTAAACAATAAATCTTACATACAGCTGCATAACCAGAACTAAGATATCTGTTAAAACTTTACAATCGGGAGCTTCGCTCTACCATCGATACTTTACAAAATACAAAGACTGAGTTTATATACTTAGGAAAATTTGCCTAACAGAGGCGTGCTCGTCACCCAAGGTTCTGTGTCCCTTCAGCCAAATTCGGATGGGATTTCTCTGTCAGACGCCACCTTAACTACGCATGGCTCTTGCAGGAGGAGTAGTTGAGCCAGTAAATGCTGTTTTAGCGTGTGCAGACCTCCTCTGGCTAGTCGAGGACTCGGCATGGCTTTTCTGCAAGGAAAGGTACACAGGATCCTCTCGAGATGACCGCTTACTAGACCCTCCATACTCCACAATTAATGGATGAAAAGAGGATCTCAACCGCCTCTTCCGGCTTTCATTTACTCTAAGCGAAGACCAGGATTGCGGTCAGGCCCGATGGCAGCGGGAGGTTATGTCGGGCTTCTCTGTGACTGGAATCCAACGCCTTTGGACCCTTTTTGGGTAGCTCCTTTCTTTCCTCTGTGACCACGGGCTGTGACTCGGCGCTTACTTTCAAATATGCTTTCGGCGTTCGCAAACAGGAAGGGGCTGCTCCTTGCTCCCCGAAATCGCGATGAGCGATATGCCGGGATAGCTCAATCTAGTGCCACGTGCCTTTCAAATCCGACGGTTCTGACTCATCTGACGCTGCGGTGGGCCCTGGGTCCTGAATGCCCTCGCTACTTCGCGTATCGGGACATGAGGGAACTGCCTTTTGCGCGTTGAAACCGCAATGGGCGAAAAAGGCGGGGGGCTCAATCGTGCACCACGTGTCCCTCTGGATCCGTCGGCTCCGATTTTCTCAGCACTTCTGTGGGCCCGGGTGCTCGCGCCTTTCGCTACTCGGGACCCCGCAAGTCAGACTTTAACATTCTCCCTTCGCGAAGTCCCGAGACGCGATGATCAACGACGATTGACTTCCTCCGGTCGCTTTCGTAACTCGGAAACTCGCGCAATCAACGGGATATGGTTCGCTCTTTGAACTCGCGAACCCCAAGCTCGCGAAATAACACTGCGCTTGAACTGCTCGCGATCAACGGTCCTCGTAACTTCGCGAGTGTTTCCTGAAGGATTCCGACCGTTGATTTCCTTAAAACTTTAGGCGCTATACTTGACGCGATTGGTTAATTCTGCAATTTCCCATTGATCGTTGTTCTTCTTTGTCGTTGAATCCTTTGCGCTGAAGAATGAACTGCCCGCTCGCTTGATTTTAAGTCCGAAAACGACTTCCTTTTATGTGTTGCGCTTGGGCGCTCCTCGGGCAACCTGCAAACCTGTGTATCCTGATGCCAAAGACAAGAAATGTTGCTAACACAGACATTGCACCCTCCTTGAATCAGAAGAGTATAGATCATGGCTGGCCTTGGTCACTTCTAATCCCAGCTCCTCCATTACGATTTTGGGCATAAGGTTATGGGAAGCCCCTGAGTCCATTAGGCAGTTGTGCAGCACCTTATCATGTATATTCAGGGATGTGTAGAAGGGAGGGGATGAATCATCTCTATCTTCTACCATGGGCCCTAAGACGACTGCAGGCTTTTCATCTTGAAGGTTTATTAAGTCAGAGGGAGGCTGGGGGGATTCAGATTGTAGCAACTTAGAGAGGGACCTTTTGAAGTCTTCATTTTTAACTAACTCAGAGAGAGGTACAGGAATCCTAATCTTCTGAATCTCATGCTCAAAATTGAAGGAGGGGGCAGGTTTAGGAGCTTCTCTTACCTCAGTGACAGGCTCTTTGGCTGCTGGCGAAGCACTCTGAGTCTTCTTTTCGTTAGTTGTGGCTGCTGCATCTTTAGTAGGCCTATCTGCTATGAGGGGCTGGTCTGAGTTGTCGAAGTCTCCTTCTTTCTTTCTTGATCTGAGATTATATCTGTTAGAAGTGTGACCAGCCCCTGCCTCCTTTCCCAACTCGTGGATCTGAATGTTCATCAACGATTTTTCATATGCAGACTGGGTCAAGTGGGGAAAAGGGGGAGTCTCTTCAATACAGTGAATTTCAGGGCCAAACTCGTCTATCTCCTCTCTTTCCTCATGATCAACTAGGTTGTTTTGGAGGGGGGTTTGAACCCTTTGATCATCTCTATCTTTTCCCCTTTGTTCTCTCGGGAAAACCTGAGGCACATTGTTAGCAGGTCGTCTGAAACCTCTATTATCAGTGTTCTGGGGATTTCGGTACATGGGCTTCCCCTCTAATTCCAACCTTTCTATCTTGGCAGCAAGCAATTTTAACGTTCTAGCTGTCTCATCTGTCTGATGGGACAGGGGAGAGGAACTGGATGAGGAAGCTTCAGGCCTGTTCTTGGACGTATTTCTATCACCAGCGTTCCTGAGTCGGTTCACAGCCAATATGTTGGATTCCACCTCCACGGCTGCGTCTTGCATGTGTGCCAGCGTAGCAGCTCTTCTCTCCCTTAGCAGTAGGCAGAAATCAGGATCGAAGGCGCTGGAGTAAGTAATCTTTGCAGAGGCTTCCGAGGGATTTATTTCAGCAGGAATTTTGTTGTACATTTTATTAAACCTCTTGGAGAAGTCAGAAACAGACTCTCCCTCCTTTCTCTTCAATGACCCAAACTCTGTCATGTAATACATGAAGTCTTTTTTATCTCCCCACTGTCTCAAAAAGGCATTATCTAAAGCTCTGATCCCATCAATAGATCCAGGCGGCAGGGCCTTGAACCATTTTCTAGCCTCTCCTTGGAGACTATGGACAAAAATTCTCGTCCATACGTCTGCGTGCATGATAACATTATCATCCGCGAAAGTATAAAAGGCTACTAGGTGCTCTTCAGCAGTTATGTCCCCCTCGCCTGTAAACCTGGGCAGCTGCTTTAGGTATCCTTCTGGTGGGAGGGCATTGAGAGGCTGTGGTAGCACAAGGGGAGCGTACCTAGCGGCTATGATGACCTCTATGTCGGTCATAGGGGGATTTGCTCTGGCCATAGGAATATCGGGTGGAGGAGAACTCGGAGGAGAAGGAGTTTGCGATGAGGCTACTGGGAAGGAGTCCCGAAGTGGAGTGGGAAACAAACGGGGATTTGAGGGAAAGGCTAACGAGCCCAAGTCAGCGGGCGCTCCTCTTCAGACAGGAGTGGGAAAATCCTCTGCAGTCACGAGTCTGCGCTGATAAACAGCTTCAAAGGAGAGGGGAGTGACAAGGCTTTCTCCCTCTAGTCTCGGACCAGGAGGGGAAAACTCAGCAAGAACACTCCCAAAATTCAGGAAACGGGAAACCTCTGAAGGAGGTCTATCAAGAAACTGAGGAGGAGAAAAAGGAGTTCTTACAGAAGGAAAAGGCGGATTACCTGTTTCGACGGTGGAAGCTTCTTCTTCAGGGGCCTTTCCTTTCCTAAGAACCACCTTCGGATCAGTTACAGGTGTAGCTAGAGGCAGTTGTGGATGTGACCGCATATGTCTGCCTCTGGAAGCCACAATTAAAACCGCGGGTTCGCTCCAGTGGAGTCGTCACAATGGAGTCGCCAGGTGCACAGTAGCAATCCAATAGTTCTGATATCTGATGCACCTTCATAATCAGCTAATCGTTGTCGTTCAATCTTGGGGAAAATATTCAACTTCGTCCCCGGCAACGGCGCCAGAAATGTTGGCGACGGAAGTCACCCCTGGATTGCTAGCAGGAGCAGAGCCCAACGCCCATCAGTTTTATGTCACAGTGGTTTTTTATGGGTGATCAAATGGACAGAGACTCAGGGAAATGTCACTCTAACTCAGAGACTGGGTGCGGCATGTATGAAACAAAAGAGGTCTTGATCTAACTTCAATCAGTGGGTCGATTAAAAGGTGAATAGGTGGAAGAGTTAATAAGGAGAGTGAACAAACTACTTCGAGCGACAGGCTTTCGGTAATTTGTAGGAGAAAAACTCTGAAGGCGAGATCCTCTGGTTCAGAGTTTCGAGATACTGGAGAAGGGACTTGACTGGATTCTCCAATTCCAAGTCGTTCAGCGTTAGGAAAGTCACAAGGACTGATTAGAGGCAATGCGACTGTCACAGTGATCAAATTCTACATCATCCTATAACAGTTGCAACTCGACTGGATTCTCCAATTCCAAGCAGCTCGAACACAGTTTGAACAAAGACATGAAAGAAGCTAACATTCATAAGGCAAGAAGTCTCAAGAGTTCATACATAACCAGGCTAACAGTGCTTCATTAAAGCTTTACAACCGGGAGCTCCGCTCTACCATCGATACTTACAAAATACAAAAACTGAGTCTATATACTCAGCAAAACTTCACCTCACAGAGGCGTGTACAGTTACTCAAAGCCGAGTGTCCCTTCAGTCAAACTCGTACTGATGTCTTCTTTTTAAGCGCCATCTTAACTAAGCATGGCTCTTGTAAGGAGAGTAGCTGAGCCATTAAGTGTTGGGCTAGCGTGCGCAGACTTCTCTGTCGAGTTGAGGACTTCGGCATGGCGTCTTTGAGAAAATCGAAGCACAGGACTTCCTCGTTCAGATGGTTCACCAGACCCTCCATCCCCTGCAATTAATGAGTGAGGCGAGGTTTCAACCACCCTCTCTTTTCTTCATTCACTCCAAGCAGGTACCAAGATTGAGATCAAGTTGAGCTGATACCTGGAGAACACAGTGATTCCCTTCTGTAACCAAACCTGACGCTTCGGCCCCTTGCGTAGTTCTTTCTATCACCCCCAAGTGACCACGGGCTATGACCCTGTGCCTATTTTCAAAAGCTCTTTCGGCACTTCGCGACTCGCAACCGGGAAGAGTTAAACTTTACGTTTCAAAGTTGCGAGGGGCGAGGAGGCGAGTAGCCTAATCACGCACCACGTGTCCTTCTAGATCTGACGGTTCTTACTTCTCCTGGCGATGTCGTGGGCCCAGTCCCGAGATTCTCTCGGCACTTCGCACCTCGGAAAATAACGGAGCTGCTTTTTGCGAGTTGGAGTTGCGATGGGCGAAGCGCCGAGATGGCTCTACTCGCACCACGTGTCCGCTTCAGATGGACGGCCTTGATCATCTCGGCAATACTGTGGGCACGGGTCCTCGCAACCTCGCAACCTCGCCGGTTGAACCCCGTCGAGTTTTCACCTTCTTATTTCGTGAGTCCCCGAGATGCGAGAATTCAACGGAATGCTGACTTTCTCTCCAGCCAACGCGTGTCCACCCGTCGACCACGCAGTCCCACCTTATGCTCTGTCACACGTTCACACGAATCTGGGCACTTCGCAACTCGCGAATCCTAATGCCAATACCTCGGGACTTCTCGCAGCGAGATCCCGAGGGCTTCCGCCACCTATATTCCACTTCGCCGCTTTGTTATGGCCACCTGTCCTCCAACGGTCGAAATCTCGCAACCTCGCAAACTCGCGACTCTCGCGGCCAATTCCTTGGGTATTTTCTTACGAGACTCCGATGCACGATCCCACATGCGGATCCAACGGCTGTCCTCTTCTCGCTCCTCGCGCCTTCGTGACTTGGAGCACTAAATGTTTGGGCCTTAACCCTGCAAACTTCCGAGTTCGCGAGATCCCTCGATCTCTGACACGCGTCGGCTCCCGAACTAATAGTCCAGATCTGTTCTTCTGTCGATCCAACGGCTGACACCGTTCACCTCTTTAACAACATCTGCGCTATACTTGGCGTGACTCGGCTGACTGCAATTACCCACCGACCGTCGATCTGCTTCGCAAAAATAGACCCTGGACGCTGCCGATGACATTTTGCCCGCTTGCTTGACCTGCTATTTAGAAAAACAAGGATTCTCCTGTGCTGCGCTTGATCATTTCGTGCAACTTGAAGGCCCGAATGCTCTCGAGCTCATGACAACATTTATCGCTAACAGATGGGATGGTGAGAAGTGACTTTCAGTGGCCAGGGAAGCCACAAGGAGAGATAAGGAGATTTTCAGAGGTAAAAAGGTTAATTAATTAATTAAAATGATTTAATTAATTAATTAAATATTAATAAAATGAAAGTCACTTTGGAGGGACAAGGTGTGCCAAAAAGTATAAAGGAAAGGCAAGGGCCTCTACTCATTCAGTCATGTATGATCATATTTTGATATCTGGCTTCTAGCTAGTGAGCACAACATTGGGGGTTTTGAGGGTTTTGACTTAACAAACCCTAGAGGACGATTCGGTGGTGAAAGATTCCACCTAGCTTGTCCCAAGCTTGGTCTCGGAGATGCAATACTCTCCCACACCATTCTAGTTCGGTTCTACATCATTGCAGGAGGGTTCTACACCAGCCACATGCACAGGAAGGAGGAGGGGCACACCATTGGGGGTTTCCAGCAAGGGAGGTGCACCATTGTTGAGGGAAGGTTCGTTGTACGAGTTTGAGAGGGTTGTTGGACATTTGAGCATTTGGGTTTTACTTGCAGGGCCTTAGCCATGATTTCTAGTGCCTCTTGAGAGAGCTTTATGGTTCATATTATTTCCTAGAGCAGTGGGACGAATTGGAGAGAAGGAAGGCATTTTTGAGATTCATATCTATTCAGTTTGGAGGAGTTATCCATAGCTTTTCGGCCTGAGACTTCAGGAGGGGGATCCTATCACCCCGATCTAGCATTTGGCCGCGTTTGGGCTCATTTGGAGGCCTTATTCATCATGTCCGAAATTGTAGGGTTTGGCAGTTTCAGGAGGGCGCAGCTCAATTGGAGGATTTAGCATTTGGAGGAGTTTCCCTTGGTATTTCGGTTTGAGATTTTAGGAGAGGTTTCCACTCATCCTGATCTACAGTTCGACATCTTCAGCGTAGCATTTGGAGGTCTTTGACAGTAGGGCCGAAATTGTAGGGGTTGACAGTTCCAGCAGGACGTGGCATCTTCCAGTGGGGGTTTGGCACTTCATACGGCCCAAATCTACCTTGGCATTGGTCTTCATCTCTTATCCAGCCTTTGGAGGCTTATAGTATCTTCTTGGAGCATTTTGTAGCAGCTCTATTGTCTATCTTCTTAGCCATCTGTTGAGCATTCCAGATCAACATCTTCATTGTAGCAGGTTTCTCTATTTCATGAATAAAAGCAGATTTGAGATGTTTTGTCTTGTCTATCATATTGCATATGGTTGAGGTATGTTCCATGGTTATATCTTCTTGTTTATTGCTGCAATACACATATATAACACATCAATAAACCCTAAGGCCGAAATCAAGAGGCCATCCTGCAAGTAAACACATCTAAACAATAGATCAACAAAGTTTTTGACGAAATACCACAACCAGTAAAAGTTTAAAGAGACACCAAAACCGTGATGATCCTTGCATAATGGCTTGGGATCATTACAATTAACTATGTCAGTATCTGTATCATAGCATGAAGGATTTGGAACATTCAAGGGCTCATCCATCTCCTCCTCATTCCCCAAATCATAAAGTAGAGAACCATCAAAATCTTGGAGAGGAGGGTAACTTACTGTTTCTTCTTGTGCAGGAGCTTTGAGGGCTTGGGTGTCTTCAACATGCATCATTGTTTCATCCTCATAAATTGCCCCTTCATCTTCAATTGTACAACAAGGAATATCTACTTCGTTCGAGGATTCCATTTCTCCTTCTCTTTCTAAATCATGGAACAAGGTGTCATCGAAATCCTGAAAAGGAAAACAACTAACCTTTTCGTCTTCTTGTTGTGCAGGGGGAGAAGGCTCGTGGATGGATTCATCAGAGGGAGGAGCACAGGTTGATACTTCATCATTTTGCTTAGGTTCCAACTCCTCAACTGTGTCTTCAGCAGTCGTATGTTGATCCATGGTTTGTTCCCCTTCTTCTTGGAAATCAACAATAAAGTTCTCAAGGGAAACCAAACTTTCCATACTAAGAGTACCTGAGGTAAAGAGGTATCTTATCTCGGATAAGGAGATGTTTTGCTCAATTCTTGCAGCCATGCTATAAGCTTCATTGAGTGTACTTGGGCTCCTCTTACTGAGGGGAAAACCTAGATGCATCAAAAGTGCATGGGCATAGAGATGGACAAGGTACTTCTCTTCAGGATGATGGCTTTCAGTAATTTGATACAGTATGTCCTCAAACCTATCCCGGAAGTCTCTAACAGTTTCATCCTCAATTTTCTTTATATGCTCGAGTCTTTTTAGTAGTACTGGGATGTCTTCCAACTAATTACCCCATCTTATGAGAAAGGTTTCTTCAAATTGTTCCATAGTTGTGATGCTGGCATTGGGGAGGTTGTCATACCACTCCCTAGCGTTGCAATAAAGACTAGCGGAGAAAAGTTTTATGACCAAGTCTTTAGCATCATCAGTGATAGGGTGGGATAGAAAGAAATCCCAGAAGTTTCTCATGTGATAGTCGACTCTATCCCTATCACCACCAGTAAATCTAGGGAGCAAATTTTTGTATTCAAGGGGCATTTGTTGAGGGTATCCCGGGATCTTACTCATGTCTAAAGGCTTGTAGTTTCTCAGATCCCATTGAGAATTCATAGTTGGCTTCGTCATCAGTGGATTCGCCAAATAATTTTCTTGAAATTATCAAAGAAATAAGGGAATCACCCTAAGTGGAGTCACTAGGTAATCTTGTAAGATAAAGACTCTTGAGGAAAGGCTTACCGAAAAAGTGTCGTCTTGAGGATAATTGACTCAGTGTTCCCCGACAACGACGCCAAAATGTTATCGCACAGTTTGTAGTTAAGGTAAGAGACGGATGAAAGAAAGGAAAACTGGCGTAACTGAGACTATCCTACCACTGTCACCTCAATAGGATAGCTCTTTCTGTTTAGGGTGGTAGGCCAAGGGGAGATGTCCTCGGTGACTTGGGGTTTTGAGAAGGCTAAGTAAAAGTTTTCCCCCTCACAAGTCACCACCAATCAGAAAGTCCCGGTTAATTAGCGAATAAAGATAAATAATAACCAAAACGTGTACCTGCCCGAGACAAAGAAACAAGGAAACTATACATGCGCAAGATCACTTGCTGGTCGGTACTTCATATAATCAAGGACTTTTGATATACAACAATTGATAGACAATATTGATGAAGCAAATCAATGATGTAAACTAGCAATGATTACATTGTATCACTTCACAATAAATGCTAAAGAAGAAACTTCACAATGTGCAATGGCAATTTATCATCAATGTAACAATACCAACATTAGAAGCAATGCTTCAACCAATCACTCAATTGCTTTAAAGATAAATAAATGTTGCAAGGTATAAGATAACACAAGTAGATAATAGCAACAATAGGGTTAGTAAATGTTAGTCTAAGCTAGGGTTAGAAGTAGTTAATGATTGTTCAAGAATATTTAGAAGTTGTGTGATCAAGGTACTCGACATCGGAGGTCTTAGAGTCTTAGATCAGTGTGTTATTAGGGCAAATGGAGTCAAAAATAGATGCAAATGTTGAAGGGCCAAAATGATAGTGATAGGGCTAGAGACAAGAGGGTTTAAAGTTGAAGTGTTGCTAAGGCAAGGCCTCAACAATCAAATCCTAGGGGAGACGGCTCACTAAGGTGTAGTAGACCTAAGCCTTAGTGTGTCTTCCTCCTTCTCTAGCTCAAAATGGAATTTAAAATGGCTAGCTTGAGTAATAAATGCTATGGCTAAGGACAAGAGAGTTTAATGATGAAGTGTTGCTAAGGCAAGGCTTCATCAATCAAACCCTAGGGGAAAACGACTCACTAAGGTGTAGAAACCCTAGGCCTTAGTGCGTTTTCCTCCTTCCTTAGCTCAAAGACAAGAATAAAACGGCTAGGCTAGAAGAGTAGAGGTAGAGTGTTGCTATGGCGAGGCTCTATCTAACTTCAACAAATCAAAATGGCTCTTAGCTTAACTTAGTAGAGACATGAGACAAGGACACCAACATGTGCTTGTCCCCTAGGGTTTAATCTAGCAAATTAAAATAACAAAATGCAAGTAAACAATACCATAACCATTCAATAAAGAAGTGTTGCAGAAATTCACTTACATCCACCAAGCATTCATATAGCCAAACCCTAGTTGTAAACCTTCCACCAAGAAAATGCCAAAATAGCCAAGAAAAAGCCTCCTTCAACAAGTGTGCATCAAAATTTCGACCAAAACCCTAAAGGAGGGCGCAAATTTCAGACCTCACCAAGAGTGAGTGAAAGATGATGATCAAAATTAGAGTTTTATCTCTCTACTTATACAGTACTAATGGCCTTAGTTAATATTTAGGTCACCAAGAGGCCGACAAGGCCAAAATATCAAATAATATTGTTTTACATTAAATGTCATGAATTAAACCCTAATCAAGCAAAAGTAAGATGTCATTCCCTTTCTAGGTTGACGTTAGCCCTTTTTAGGGAAGCATAGGCCTCCTAGAGAAAAACATTAGCCCTCCTTGGGCCTCTCCAAGCTGCCACACTGCCATAACTGCCTCCCAAAACGTCCACAATGTTGGATGACATCATGGGCATGTTGGGTGACATCATGGGCATGTTGGGTGACATCATGGGCCTTTCAAGTCCAACGTTCCAGTGGAGAGGACACAACCCCCCCTAGGTAAGGCTCTGTCAGGCTGCCTCTATGGAACGTCCTCTTCTCTGGTGCAAACCCCTCTATCTTGTCTCTGCCCCGTGCCGGGGTCTCAGCATCCATCTAGTGGGCTCTTCGGCCCCATGGAGGTCCAACCTAATCATCTCCCCATGTGTACCTATCCAATATGGTACCTGTCCGTCAAGTATGATCCTGCACATCAACAGATACGCCCTCCCTAGGCTCATAAGTCACAGGGATCATAGCAATGTCAATCACATTCAATCATCAATTTTATTAAACATGTGCATAAAACCTCTTTTACCCAGTCAAGTGCTCAAAGACATTATACGAATCTGCAAGGCAAGTTTGGAGGAAGTGACAGGGCATCCTATTAGGCTAGTGTCCACTGGAAAAGAGATGTTTCCAGAAGAGATCAAATCCAAGTCATGTAAACGGGTGAGGTGGATAAGGGATGTCCTGAAAAGGGGTGCAGTGATAGCAGGGAAATGCAAGGCTTACTTGTGGGTGCCTTTGTAGAAGGCGAGCTGCACCTATCCTGGATGCAAATGTTTCCAAGCCCATTCATGCCTTTTATTCTTATTTCTTTATTGATTTTTCTTTCAAGAAGATAATCAGGGGACACTACCCTAGCATGGTGACCAGTGGTGGCAATGTTACCCACAAGAACTTTAACGGAAATGATAAGGTTGGCTCATGATGAGACCCCCTTTCTCTTGGCCATGCAACCAAGAGCCACTACCCTGGCATGGTAACCAACTGCTAGTAGTGTCATACCGCTATGTGCCCATGGACCTAATAGGTTGGCTCGTGATGAGACCCCCATCATCTGACTAGGTCTTGTTTTATTATTTTTATGGGTCCCTCTTGTTTCTTGCTAAGAAGCTTTTTACTGCTTTCTCGGGGATCTGTGGACGAAGCATCTCGAGGTTTTATTTTTAGGCTTTTATCTCTTGCCAACTTGCTTTTACCTTTTGGTCCTTTAGCCCCTTCTTCCCACAAGGCAAGGTGCAACCCTTAAATGATTGGCCAACCCAATGCCCAAACCAATGTAATAGGATGGATGAGTGGGAAATAAGATGGAAAGTGATAAGTATGATGGGAGCGGACGATGACTTTTTATGAATCCCCCCAGTGCCAACTCAAAACCTATGGGCACAGGCCTACTAGGGCATCCTGTCATTCCCCCCAAACATGGTCAAGTGGATAAGTATAAGATCCAAGCACTCATTAGAAACAAAATAACTAGATGCACATATTCAAAGGTTTTGAGGATCAGTGTGACACATACAATGATACTCAGACTCATTACCTCATGGAGCAAGAACCATCTTCGATACAGGACCAAGCCGAGGTGATGGATGTTGTTGTTGCTAACAAAGTGGAGGCGCTGAAAGGAAGAAAGGATGGGCCCTCCAAGGCCATGCTCAAGTCGATCTGGCTCTCGGTACTCCATGTCTAGGACCCGTGGGCCTCGAGACATAATCTCCTTAGTTATCCCTAAAAGTGGGGGATAACATGTTCTAGAAGATGATTATAGACCAAATTCAAGGAGGGCGCACTTGTTACTCTCTCTCATGGACCACATGTGTAGGAGTTAGTTAGCATTCTCTCACTTTTAGGAGGGTGCCCCACTTTTGTGGGGTTTGTTACAACTTCTAGTGGTATTTTCCCATAGTTTCACTGTGGAACATTGTATTGAGTTCATGGTTTTATCTAGCACATGGTATGAGCACATGGTTTCACTCTTAGCTCATGGTTTTGTATACATGGTATTGGAGGCCTTCTCTATATAAGGAGGGTGCCTCCCTCACTCCCACTTCCACATGTTGGAAATAAAGTGGAGCTAGTTATGACTATTTGTGTTTGTGATTTTCATTATTCTTGAGTGATGATCTAAGGGTTCTTACTAGGATATTATAGAATTGCAATCTTGATGAGGTAGAATCCATCACAATAAAGCATAATACAAAGGAGATATGATGTTTAAATTTATTTCCTTTCTTTATTGAATTTAAATTAGATTTCCATTTGTATTAGAAACAAATATCCTAGGGTTTTGCTTCTTTACAATAGATCTAGTGGATAATTCCTTTTGTGATGCTTTTGTTGATACAAGTTTGAGTTAACCTCCCTTYAGGCTTGTAAGTTTCATTYTCTCTATCTTGATGCTCTTATAGCAATCCTTGATGTTGGAGGACTTCAATAAATTTGGTAAAGTGGACATTGGCAAGGGCTTTTAAGACCCCATAGCCCCCAATGGTGAGAACAAATTCCTTCATTTGAAGCTTCCAGCCATCATTTAATCTTTCCCTTTTCTTTTGCAATCAAGCAATCTAGGGCTTATCATAATTTTATCTTTAGAATTGGATTGCTCTTATTCAAGTTCTTGTGCTAATTTTTATCATATCTTGCAATCAGCTTGAATATTTCATGCAGGTTGAACTAACTGATTTGTTTCAAAGGCTAATAAATCTGTTTGTAGGCAGTAAGACATTGACATAACAGTTGGCACATACTTTACTTCAGGAAAACAAATTTCTGCTGTGAGGAGTTTTAGATCTTTTGCCTCTGTTTTAATTGCTGTCCTAAATGTCAAGTGGCACTTTGTCTCTGGTTTGATAATTTATGATTTTTCTTGCTGTCATAACAATTCTCACAAGTAT
>ML835203.1:19759-37194 GCA_009831015.1 Picea engelmannii | reverse complement strand
GATAATCCCTCTCATTTGTTTCTCATGGTTGGATTGGGGGAGAAATCCCTTGGAGGGTAGTTGAATATCTATTGGATGATTTTGGAGGAGAAATAAATTACTTAATGGATATGGAAGTCTTCTAAATCTTTATGCTATCTCACGTGGATGAAATCTTCTTGTGTTATGGTTATGAATGAGGTAAGATCATTCCTCTTCTATTGTGTTTATTATTGGGATGTTATATATTGGTACATGTTTCTCTATATTTTTGGTCATATGCACTTGTGATCCATTCCTGATAGGTACAATTTTCATAACCATGGGAATCTATCTTCACTAGTGATCTCCCATGATAAATTTCTGAAGTTCGGGACAACAAGAAAAGGGATTTTCTAGTTTGTGTGTTTTGGCCCTGTTATCGCGCAATTTGTACTTGCCCAAAGCCAAAAGCAAGTGGATACTAAATTGGCGAAACAAGGAGGATGTCCTATCATTGTCACCTTAATAAGACACCTCTTTCTATTTAGGAGTAGTACCCAGGGGAGATGTCCCCGGTGACCTGGGGGTTTGAGAAGGCTAAGGTAAAAGTTATGAGAAAGTCCCACCCCTCTCGCAGGTCACTCAGATCAGAAGTTCCAAGGTTTTATTTAGATGAAGAAAAATACAATTTAAGTGTACCTGCCCAGAACAAGAAAACAAGTAGAAAAGAAATGCTATTTGCAAGTACCATATGATGTCAGTGCTTCATAAAACCATGAATTCTTGAAAGATAAACAAGCTGATGTAAAACTGAAGCAAATCTAAATATTTATAACAGCAATGTATATTTAGCAACAACTACACAATTATGCCTCAATAATGCTTCAAGAATGAAAAGAAATAATAGCCTAAAATTGATAGAATGATAATGGATGTCAAAAGCAATAATGGCAATGTATAATCAGCTTTTAATCTTGCTTTTAGGATGAATTTGCTGCTGTTATAGATGGCTGTAGAAATCTTTTGCAACAACAGCAAATTAGTTAGTAAGTTAGTCTAATTTAGAGTTAGTAAGAGTTAGTAAAAGTCTTAAGGTAGATGGCTTAAGAACTGTTTAGTCAATCAATCACTTGCAAGGAGTGAACTAGTGCCTTTTAGGGTAATGGAGTCAAAGTTTGCAGTGACAATTCTTAGAGGAAAATACAAATAAAAATAGGTGATCTAAAGGGATGAGTGAGATGATTGAGGTGTTAGTAACCTAAGGCCTCAATATCTAAAACCCTAGAAGGAAAAAATGCTAGAAAGTAGGTAACCCTAGGCCCTAGCGATTTCCTTCTTCCTTAGATCAAGCTTGAAATAAAATATATAAAGCTAATGAAGCAGTGCTACTAGAGTGCTACAAAGGTAGGGATCTAGTGTATTCTTTAAAAGAAATGTTTTCTAGAAAAATCAAGTAGGTGGGAAATTATAAGGAAAATGACAATAACATGTGCTTCTCCCCTAGGGTTTCAAACTAACAATTTCATAATCTTATAAATGAACAAGCAAATTTACCATAACAATTCAAAATAAATGAAGAATTGCAGATTTTACTTACTTCACCAAGAATAATTGTAATTTCCCTTTCCAAATAGGAGCTCCAAAGAAGAGGCTTAATGGTCTAAATCGCCCCGTTAGACTATAGCTAGGGCCAAAAAGGGGTAAACAAGGTTACTAGAGGTCACTCCAGTCAAAGGTGTTATATTCGGAAAGTGACATTGAGCTAAAAGTGGCTAAAAGCTCTTTTAAGCTCTTGAAGGATCCTCCAAATGCACTGCCAGAGCTTGGGTACAAAAGCTAAACACATACTACAAGCTCAACCAGATGATTGAGACAAAAGCCAAAAGCTAGACACATACTACAAGCTCAACCAGATGACCAAGACAGAAGCCATCAATTTCACTACCCTACACTTGGAGGGTGAGGCACATGAGTGGTGGCATCATGGATTGGTGACATTGGGACACAGTAACATCACCTCCAACACGGAGTTCATAGAGAGACTCATGGACAGGTTTGATAGGAGGGATCTTGAGATCCACTTCGAGGATCTAGCCTAGTTGAGACAAGCTGGCACAACCGAGGCATTCATCATGGAGTTTCAACAGATAACAGTGGTAGTGACAAATATAATAGAGCCCAGGATGATCATGTTATTCACAGAGGGACTCACAAAGCCCTTGAGAGGATGGGTGAAGGCATACAGGCCTCACACATTGCAGTTCCATCTTACGCACTCGAGATTTGTCAGACTCAGTGCCAAAGACTAAACCCTTTTCCAAACCCTTCGTACCATAGAAGGACAGAGACAGGAAGCCATTCTAGAGAGAATGGAAGGGCAAGGAGAAGTCATATGATGAGACGAGGCAAGAGATTATGAGGAAGAAGCTTTGCTTCAACTGCAAAGACCCTTGGGTCACAAGCCACAGGTGCATGGAAAGGGAGATATTCATTATATTGAGGTGGCAGTAGACAATGTGGACAATGAGGAGTAGAAGCATGACAGTGGATCCACTAGCTCAAAGGAGGAGTCATCACATGCAGAGGAGCATCCTCCCTGTAGACCACCGACATCGACAGGGGCCCACCCATCGGTAGTTGCACAACCTCCTGAGAAGGATAACAGACGGAAACCAGCAAAGGGAGGAGTCATAGCGACCCTTTCTGGTGTTCCCAGGTATGATACCCTCCAGATCAGAGGGACTATTAAGGGACAACGGGCAATTGCCATGATAGATGGTGTGGCGACCCACAACTTCATTGATGCTTCATTGGTATCGAGACAAGCACTTCAGACAGAGGAGTTTGAGGGGTTTGATGTTGCAGTAGCAGATGGCCATACAGTGGAGTGTCTAGACAAAGTTTCGGACTTGGAGATAAAGTTAGGCAACTACACAGTGAGAGACACATTTTATGTGGTTGACCTATCTAACACATATGTGGTGTTGGGAGTCCAATGGATGATCACCTTGGGCAAAATCACCACCAGTTACCAAACCTTGGAGATGGGGTTAAGAGACAATGATGGGAAGAGGGTTTTTCTGCGAGGCATGTCAACAGGAGCACAAGGGACAATTTCGTCTAAGAGGATGGAGAGGATATTCAGACATGGGGAGGTAGCATATGCCGCATAGTGCTTGATCACTGCACGGAAGGATTCAGAGGGTCAACAATAGTATCATACTGTAATGTTCCTGACTTGGCTAATCTAGGAAACACTACTAACGTGTGTGTAGGATCAATTGTTTACAACATATAAATGGTCATACAAATAATAAATGCGACAAAGGACTACAAAGTTTATATTATGATATCTCTGCGGATTACAAAAGGCCGAATGCGACTAAATAAAATGACAACACTCAGCTAGATCAAAAGACAAAAGGATCTTAACCAGAATACAATAAGCAACTAAAAGATAATACCTAGAATATGTGAGCACTTCAGGATCAATGGATGCGTTGGAACTATGGCAGCTCATACGGTAACTGCTGGAAATCTGGAAAGTTCGCCATGGGAGATATACCTCTCGGAATGGCCTGGAAACTATCCCAAATGATGTGCCCTGCTCTATTCCTCAGTACTGGTAACTGTCGGACCCCTCTGCTGGTGGGTTTGGACCCCGGATGGATCCCCCTGGGGGAATGCGCCCCTCAGAATCGGACGAGATGTGTCTCAAAATGACCGCCTTGGTCTACTGGGAAATGGGTCGAAAGGGTTTCTCTGTATCTGACCTAATGCTTACTCGAGAACCCCGAATGTATCAGCCAAATGTGTCGCACGTCCAAGTCTGGAAAATGCGCCCCAGTTGATTCCTCCATCAGAATCTGATGAGGAACCAGAAAAAAGATGCACCTTGCCTTCCTCTCAAATGGGTCAGAGGGAAATCTATGAATTCTCCCTGGATAGGACAAGTCAATTCCCTAAACCCCCTCAGGAGTTGCGCCCTCACCCTGGATAAGTGCACCCTTGTTGCTGAACTCTGCGTAATTGTTTTTGAAGAATGATGGAAGACCTCTGTGATATTCCCGGTGACTAGGGTGTGTCTCTCAACACCAAAATCATCCAACTGGTGTCTTCCTCTTGGAATCCACTGAACTATCTCTCATGAGATGCGCCTCTCTTCTCATTGACAAGTCATAATCTGCATATTGATGAATTAGGTCGTTGACCCTTCTTTTATAGCTTTCCTAAACCCTAAATCACTGCCGAAACCCTAATTCACTGTTGACTTCTAATTTTAGCTTGTCTGCGCTATTTTTAGCTCATAATGACTTAAAAGCACTTTTAACCCTTTTTAGCTCAATTTCACTTTCTGAATATAACACCTGTGACTGAAGTGACCTCTAGTAACCCTGTTTACCCCTTTTTTGGCCCTGGCTGTAGTCTAACAGGGCGGTTTAGACCATTAGGCCTCCTCTCTGGAGCTCCTATTTGGAAAGAGACATTACAGTCCTCCCTTCCTGAAATTGCTTGTCCTTAGGCAATACCAGTCCAGGGTGTTGCAACACCTTCTCGCTGTCCCAAGTAGCGTCCTCTACTGGAAGCCCTCTCCATCTGATCAAACACTCTCTAATGACCCTGCTCCTCAGTTTCTGCTCCCGGAACTCCAAAACCTCCTCCGTAACTAACTCCAACTATCCCTCCTCATCCAATGGGGGAAGCTCCTCTAATGTGCTAATGAATTGTCCCACTGCCTTTTTGAGGCAAGATACATGGAACACATTATGAATCTTTCTCCCCTCTGGAAGCTCTAGCTCGTAAGCAACCTCGCCTACTCGGCGCATGATCCTGTAAGGGCCATAAAATCTGGGCTTGAGCTTCTCGGCCCCACTCTTCTTCAGAGATGATTGTCTGTAATTTTGGAGTCTCAAGAAAACCAAATCCCCAACCTCAAAGTTGCGCTCTATCCTGTGCCTGTCCACACTTATCTTCTGTCGGTTCTATGTCGTCTACAGGTTCTCTTTCAACAACTTGAGAATATCCTGACTCTATGATCCAATCCTTAGCCTTGGGAGCTCTGCTCTCCCTGAAAACCAATTCTACCAAAGTGGGAGCATCATATCCGTACAATGCTCAAAAGGGCTTCATACCAGGACATGTGGAAAGTGGTGTTGTAGCAATGCTCTCCTAAATCTAGCCACTTTACCCACGTTCTCTGTTGTCCACCTACATAGTTCCTCAAATATCCTTCAACCCACTTGTTGACAATCTCAGTCTGCCCATATGTCTGAGGGTGATAGTTGGTGCTGGGTGTCAAATATGTCCCCACTAATCGAAACAACTCTCTCCAGAATGTCCCCATGAACTGACTGTCCCTGTCATTGACGATGTTCCTTGGCAACCCATGAAGTCTGAAGACCTCCCTGAATAATAGCTCGGCTACCTGAACTGCATTGTACTCTGTCGGTATGGCATAGAAGTGAGAAAACTTGGTCAATCTGTCGACCACTACATAGATACAGTCCTTACCCTGGACCTTGGGCAGCCCTGTGATGAAGTCCATCGATATACTCTCCCATTTCTGCTCTGGAATGGGGAGTGGCTGAAGTAGCCCTGCTGGAAGAGCATGCTCTGACTTGTTCTGCTGGAAATTCACACACTCACTGACATGTCTCATAACGTCCTGTGTGAGGCCCTTTCATGAGAACCTCTCCCTAATCTGTCTATAGGTTTTGAAAAACCCCTGATGGCCTGCTAGTGGTGAATCATGAACTGTTGTGAGAATCTTCTTCTTGAGCCCTAAATCTAGCACCAAGTAGACTCTATCCTTATAAAATATGACATCGCCAATGACCCTATACCTGTCATCCTGTATCTGCCCATCCATCACCTCGCAAGCGAACTTTTTCTTGGAATATTCCACTAACAAGTGGGATTTCCAATTTGCTGAAATCTCCATCAAAGAACATGACGCAGGTCTCCTTGATAGTGCATCGGCCACAATGTTCTTCTTCCCCTTGACATACTCTATGTCGAAGTCGAATGCCTGTACCTTCGTCACCCATTTATGTTGGAGCTCACTGAGGTCTTTCTAATCGAGGAAATACTTCAAGCTATTGTGATCTATCTTGACCACGAATTTGCTTCCCACCAAATATTGTCTAAATTTGGTCAAGGCATGCCTGATTGCCAACATTTCCTTGTCATAAATGGAGTACAACCTCTCAGGTTGATTGAGCTTCCTGCTCTTGAATACAATGGGGTGTCCTCCCTGCATCAAAACTGCCCCGATACCTTCACCAGATGCGTCACACTCTAGCAGAAATGGCAAGGTGAAGTCTGGTAATGCCAACACTGAAAAGTGCCCATGACTTCCTTCATGTGATCAAAGGATTTCTGTGATTTCTCGGTCTAGATGAAGGCCCCATGCTTGGTAAGATCTGTCAGCAGTGCTCCAAGTTGAGAAAAACCCCAGACAAACTGCCTGTAATAGTTGCACTGCCCGAAGAAACTCCTCAACTCTGTCACGTTCCTGGGTGTTGGCCAATCCAGAATGGCCCTGATCTTCTCCTGTTGTACCTGTACCCTCTGTGCACTGATGATGTGGCCCAAGTAAAGAAACTATGTTGTACCGAACTCGCACTTGGACTCTTTGGCATATAATGACTATGCCTCCATGATGCTCAATACCTCATCCAGGTGCCTCATATGCTCTTGCCATGATTGGCTATAAACCAAGATGTCGTCGAAGAAAACCAAGATTGATTTCCTTAACCGATCCCTGAATATGTGGTTCATGTAAGACTGGAATGTAGCGAGTGCATTATTTAGCCCAAATGGCATAACCAAGAACTCAAAATGTCCAAAGTGACATCAAAATGGCTTCTTCTCTATGTCCCGCTCTCGGATGTTGATCTGATGATACCCAGAGCGTAGATCAATCTTTGAGAAGAAAACTGCCCCATGCAGTTCATACATCAACTCATCAATGCATGGGATAGGGTATCAGTTCTTGATGGTCTTCTTATTCAAGGCTCGATAATCAATGCACATCCTCATGGTGCCATCCTTCTTCAGAACTAAGACAATTGAAGAAGCAAATGGGCTACTGCTTGGTCTGATGTGTCCCATTGCTCGCAATTCCTTGATTGCCTTATCTATCTCATCCTTGAATCTCCTAGGATGACGATAGGGGGGGGTGATCATAGGTTTGCCCCCCTCTTCCAACTCAATGGTGTGCTCAAACCCCCTTTCAAGTGGTCTCCCTGGTGGAATTGCCTCAAAGACCTATTGATGTCGTCCCAACAAATTCTTGATCTCTGTATGGTACTGTTGTCGACCCTCTAAATCCTTCTGCGTAGTGATCAAACATTTTGCGGCATATGCTACCTCCCCATGTCTGAATATATTCTCCATCCTCTTGGCTGAAACTGTCCTGGGTGCTCCTGTCGACATACCTCTTAGAACAACCTTCTTCCTGTCTCGGTCTCTAAATCCCATCTCCAAGGTTTGGTAGTTGGTGGTGATTTTTCCCAAGGTAATCATCCACTGGACTCCCAACACCACATCTGTGTCAGGTAGGTCAACCACATAAAATGTGTCTCTCACTGTGTAGTTGCCTAACTTTATCTCCAAGTCTAAAACTCTATCTAGACACTCCACTGTGTCGCCATCTGCTACGACAACATCAAACCCCTCAAACTCCTATGTTTGAAGTGCCCGTCTCGACACTAGTGAAGCATCGATGAAGTTGTGGGTGGCCCCACCATCTATCAGGGCGATTGCCCATTATCCCTGAATAGTCCCTCTGATCAGGAGGGTATCATACCTGGGAACACCAGAAAGGGTCGCTATGACTCCTCCCTTTGTTGGTTTCCTCCTGTTAGCTTGCTCTGGCGGCTGTGGGACTACTGGAGGATGGGCTCCTGCCGGTGTCGGTAGTCTATGGGGAGGTTGCTCCTCTGCTTGTGCCGACTCCTCCTCTGACCTAGTGGATCCACTATCCTGCTCCTCCTCCTCAATGTCCATGATGTTTGCTACCACCTCAATATAATCAATCTCTCCTTTGCCCATGCACCTATGGCCTAGGACCCAAGGGTCTCTACAGTTGAAGAAAAGATTCTTCCTCATAAGCTCTCGCCTAGTCTCATCATCCAACTTCTCCTTTCCCTTCCATTCTCTCTGGAATGGCTTCCTATCTTGGTCCTTCTAGGGAACAAATGGTTTGGAAAAGGTTTTAGTCTTTGGCACTGAGTCTACCAAATCTCGAGTGCGAAGGATGGCATCCTGCAAAGTGGGAGCCTGTATGCCTTCACCCATCCTCTCAAAGGCTCTGTGAGTCCTTCTGTGAATACCATGATCAACCTGGGCTCTGATATATCGGTCATTGCCATGGCTACCCGCTGAAACTCTGTGATGAACGCCTCTGTTGTGCTAGTTTGTCTCAATTGGGCTTTATCCCTATAGTGTATCTTGGGATCCCTCCTGTCAAACCTGTCCATTAGCCTCTATGTAAACTCCCTATAGGAGGTGATGCGACTGTGACCCAATGTCACTAGTCCATGATACCACCACTTGTGTGCCTCACCCTCCAATTGTAAAGTCGCGAAACTGATGGCCTCTGTCTCGGTCATCTGATTGAGCTTGTAGTATGTGTCTAGCTTCTGTACCCAAGCTCCGACGATGCATTTGGACGATTTGTTGAAAGAAAGGATGGTGAGTTTCCCAACTTTTTGGATGAAATTGAGGTTATTCCCCTGTTGTTGTTGCGACCCTCCTCTCTATGGCTCTTTGGGGTCGTCCCTGAGTCCACAGTACTCGACTAAGTTCATGTCGTGATGGAAGTCATGACTCAATGTTGCGTACTCCCTCCTATACTCTACAATGTCCTCTGCATGAGTGGGCAGCCTCTGAGTTATCGACAATTGTGCTGATACCGGGGGTGCTCTCTGGAAACTGGGAAACAAGGGCCTGGCAATCCTACTCGCAGAGATGTATGTGTGAGTGGGTGACTGGGGTCTATTGCCTGCTCCTGAGTTCCCCTGTGCTGCATGTGGGGATTGTGTGACCGGGATGTCCACTGTAGCCAATCTATCCACCACTTGTGCCAAGGACTGAGACATGGTCTGTTGACTGGCTAGCATATCGCTGATAACCTGCATGAAAGTTGCCTCTGGTTCCATGGGGGCCTTGCCACTGCCCTCTGGTCACGCATATATGTCTCCTAGCATCCTCTCTGCCTCGCGCTCAGCCTCACGCTCTTCCCTTCTCTCTGCTTCTCTGTGTGCCTCTTCATCTTCCTCTGAGCTAGGAGGAAAAGGAGGAAAGTCGGGCTTAGGCCTTCTTTCCTTATGCCTGTTGTAAGTGACATATTCATCACCTACGTGTTCACGACCCTTTGGGTCTTCTGCTGCACTCATTGTCTTTAGTCACAGGCTGGTAGGACTAAAGCTCCGATACCACTGTAATGTTCCTGACTTGGCTAGTCTAGGAAATGTTGCTAATGTGTGTGTAGGATTAATTGTTTACAACATATAAATGGTCATAAAAATAATAAATGCGACAAAGGACTGCAACGTTTATATTATGATATCTCTGCGGATTACAAAAGGCCGAATGCGGCTGAATAAAATGACAACACTCGGCTAGATCAAAAGACAAAAAGACCTTAGCCAGAATACAATAAGCAACTAAAAGATAATACCTAGAATATGTGAGCACTGTGGGATCAATGGATTGAGTTATACATTCGAATTATCCAAACTCATAGATCAAAAACAAGTTGTTCATCTTTTACTCCTTGGGTAAATGGTATCAAAACTTCTAAAAGTGTGCATAAGGGCCTTCATAAGGCTATCATGATATAATGATGGTGATGGATTTAGTAGACCTATGTTTTAGCTTGGTTGTGAGCACAATGTTGTGCCAATACAATTTGAAATTAGACTCTCGCAGCTCCTTGAGCAATGCTTTTTGCTCCTTTCTCTTTTTCTTGAAACCCTGTATCTTTTCCTGCTGTTTGGCGCTCCATTGCTCTACTTGAGCCTTTTCCTTCTTTAACTGCTTCACCATTTTCTGAAGTTCTTTGATCTTGTCTTTATCACTTCTAACCTTGACTTTGAATTCTGGAAATTCTTTTGTAGGTACAGGTTTGTTTAGGTCAATAACATCCTTAGGTTCTCTCAGTTTAATTTGGTATCTAGAGGATAGTTCTGAGCTATGATCATCATCAGAACTATCTGAGTCCATGGCCTCTGGAATATCTGGTATTTGGTCTGAATCTACAAGATGATATCTTTGTCTTTAGAAATTCCACCTGTGCCTTTGAACAATGCTTCAGCTCTTGATGATCTGGTGGTTGCTCTCGTTATAGGTCCCATAGAATGTTGAGCAACTTGTTTTCCTTTTTCTGTTGTTTTCCCCAAGTTATTATTTTCTTTTGCTTTCCTGTGCAATGGAGGTCTTTCTGTCTGTTCTTTAATACTTGCTTTAAAGTCTTCAAAATTGTCCTCTATGACTATAATGTTTTCTTTTTTGATGGATGGGTCAAACATAGCTTTAGATTTTAACCTGAATTTGTTGGCATCCCTAGTGGAGTTTCTCCTAGGGTATTTAGATACCGATGAAGATTTCTTCCCCTTTTTTTTTCCCTTGGCACCTTTCTTACTGGTTGATTTCTGTTTATGTTTGACTGTGGGTTTAATTGAGCCTACATTGTAATCTTCATCTATATCTACTTCCATTTGTATCTCTGCATCAGGAAACATATCAATCTTTGCATCAGGTTTTGATCTCTTACCTCTACTAGTGGTGACTTCTTCCTAACTTTCATCTACAGGGGCATCAACAAGGATTTGTTGAGTTTGCATCTTTCTTTTGCTAGCCCTTGTCACCCTGGTTGCAGATATCTCTTCTTTGACTGGGAACTCATCAACTGTGATACTCTGTTTCTATGTAGCTACTCTTTTCCCTTTAGCCTTTTTAGGTTTGCTTGGTTGTGGATCATTACTTAGAGATTGGATTAACCAATCCCAGGGTCTTTGTACTTCATTCAAAGAAGAAACAACTAATGTCTTTATCAAAACTTGGTGGAACAGACTACCTTTGGCTATGGCAGGGTGAGACTGTACCCTTTTTGACATCTTAGATAGACTTTTGAGTTGAAAATAGGGTAAATTTAGGGGGTAATCTCCATTGATGTGCATTAATAATCTAATATGATAAATGTAAACCAACGATAACCTACCCTCGCATGTAATATACCTGTGAATTATAATCAAAGCAACATGCCACTCCTTTCTGATCCAGCTGTGTGGTACCCCTTTTTTCCAATTAGTGTTCTGTTTTACTGGTAAAAGGAACTGGTTTACGAATTCCATGACCACATGCTCTTTTTCCCACCACCTTTCTCCCCCAATTATCAATTTGAAATATCTGGCAATGGAGTATTCAGTCACCATCATTAACAATTTTCCAATCACAACTTCAAAACCATCGAAGTACTATGTGATATCATGGAGACTTGTTCATCATGTCCCTGGAAAGTGGTGAAAAACTCGAACCAACCAACGTCCTTAAAAATTTGTGCCATATGTGGGTAAGCTTCAAGCAGTTATGTTCCCTCAGGTTCCAACTTAATGATTTGTGCACTTTTCTTCAACGCCATGTGATTGATACAGTTCTGAGAAACTCTGCACGATTTGAAACTAGGAACTAAAGCCTGTGACTATTATTACATAACAATTCCTTTAAATTTAATGTCTGCACACAACACCCGATATATTAGAATGACAGATGACGGTATCATTTAATAATATCAAGAAGGGTTTGATTTGATGCAGGTCTTTGCAGGTAAAGCTTGATCTCATTCATACAACGGTTTAAGCTGCATCATCACTTCGAGCAAAGATCGTGGAGCACTTGCAGGTCCTTTATCCACGATTTGTGCGATCATGACAAGATCTGAATGGCTAGCACATGTCAAAACATAATTACCTTAGCGCTGCAGGAATAACACTATTCCTATAGCACCATTCATGACTTGGCAATAATTTGAAATTTCAAAATTCAAATAAACAAATGATGTGACAAATCTCATTAATTCATGTCCTAAACCTTAAAAACTTAAGAAAAATATTTCAAAGTGCAAAAATGCAAAACATAACAATCTCAAACCAAGGATAAAATCTAAAATTCAAGCAATGAGGTGTAAGCAGGGAGGATTTAGGATTAGGGATACTCACTAAATCAAGAACAAAATTAGAGACTAATAGGATGGATGTTGTTGTTGTTGATAGATAGGAGGTGTTGAAGAAAATATGGACCCTCCAAGGCCAAGCTCAAGTCATATGGCTCTCGGTACTTCATGTCTAGGACCTATGGACCTCGAGACATAATCTCCTTAGTTATCCCTAGGATACGGGATAACATCTTTCTCCAACTCGGGGACATGTGCTCACCGTAGAGCGCATGAGAACCTCAACATCTCTGGCATGACCTGTGATCTTCTATATCTCAACAAAAACAATTAGTAATATTTTGGGGTGGTGATATCACCCCTGGCTCATATATGATACAATGAAAGAAAAATAAGCAATCATATATATAGATGGAAATAAAACCACAACTACACTACTCTAGCATGATATGCAGATGGTATATACAATGAATGCAAATGCCTACCTACTTACCTGTACTTACCTGTGAATTCAAGTCTTTGCCCCCTGATGGGGTTTGAGGAGGTGTCCACTAACTGGTAATGGACGTCTTCTTCCTTCCAACATGGATAGATAGTAGGCATCATTGATTGAATTCATTCCGACTCTGAAAGGTCCAAGCCAAAACTGTGTATTCCCTTTAACATTAGTAGGCTCTCCCCTTTTTGTATCCCACATCTAGACCATATCTCCCTCTTGGTAATCCTTTGTTTTGAATTTGGTTGTTTCTTGTACAACTCTAGTATATTGTTTTGAGGGATGAGGGTGGGATTCCACTGTGAAGACTTCCTGTTGGGTCGGTCTGATCAGTATGTCATCATCTCCTTTCTTTAATAGCTTGACAATCCCAAATTCTTTGTCCTTGTATTTTTCTAGGAGTTGTTGGTATTCTTCCTTCTTTGGCCACTGTATTTTATCAAAGTCTTCCTATGAAGCGAAAGGAAAATCCTTAGGTGAAAATACAGGAAGGCTCTCCTTGATTGGCTCATGTGTCTTGCTAGTTTCAACATCATCATTAATTTCATGCACATGGATCTTGGCCATTGGCACATTTGGGAGGCGACTTATTGTCCCATCATTCATAGGCACATTAATGTAAGTTAGATCCATTTCTAAGGTGCCTCCCAACATCGAAACGAAATTCCTGGAGAACAAAATTCCCCATATATCCGGGACATCTACTACCACAATATCCATGTGGATCACTCTTTCGGGATATTTTCCAAGGCATACTTCAACGTTTTCAACTACTCCATGAGTGGGTATGGCCCTGGATTCAAAACCGCACACATTCTTGTAAGGTCGTGTGGCCTTTAGGCCTAATTTCTCCATGACCTTCAAGGACATCATGTTAGCACCTGCTCCTAAATCAAGCATACAATTGTTAAGGCATCTGTTATTAACCAATAATGTCATGAAGAAAGGCGAGTGTCCATCATACTGAACCCTAAAATGGTCTGCTTGTAACATGATAGGAGGGTCCATTGGCTCATCTGATACTTTGAAAAAAAATTCAAACCTTTCTTTTACAGATGGGACCTTGATGACTTCCCTTAGTGGAATGGTTACGTGTATTTTTGCCAATGCACCTTCAATGTCAAAATTCAGATCCACCTTGTCGGTTTTGGGAGGATTTTTAGGAAGAAGTATGTTCATGGGTGCAGGTCTTGTTTGTGAAATTACATGCCCAATAGAGAGAGGTTGGTTCATTCATTTTTTCTTAGTGTACACTTGGAATTCCTTCTTCTTGAACTTTTCTCTCGACTCTTTGTCAAGGTTATTTATCACCTCCATCCTAGCCTTCCTGGCTACTTCCTTTATGCCTTCTTGGTGTTCTTCAAGTGTGACATTAAGGAAATATTGACGACCTTCAATGGTATGATTGACAATGTTCACTTGGTCATGTTCACCATTGTTGAGGGGACACTCATGCTTCCAATGTGAGTCTCTGCATGATAAGCACCAAGGGTTTTCATCTGCTATATTTATGGGGGATAAAGTATTAGGAACCTCTTGATCAATTTTTGGTCTAAAAGCTTGAGTTCCTTTCTGGAATTGCCCTTTGTAAGGAACCCTAGGAGCTTGTTGTTGAGCTCTTTCCAAATTGACAATCCTATTCATCATCAATTCTTGGGTTTTTACCATGCCATCTATAGTCAACTGTAGCTTTTCCAAGCTAGCGCTAATATATGAGGTAGGTTCAACATTATGGGCTATCTTAGGTTTAGCATCCACTTTGACTCTTGGGGCAGAGAAAGGCTCAAATCTAGATGATGATAGGTTGTGTTCAATCTGTGTAGCTACTTCTTTGGCTTCTTGGATTGTCTTAGGGGCTTTATCTCCGAGGAGAAAGCCCATATGTCCTGTAAAGGCTTTGGTGTAAAGAAAGAGAAGGGAACTATCTGAAGGATGATGGATCACTGGGATATTTTGCATTAAGTTTTCAAATTTATCATGAAATTCCCTGACAGTTTCATTCTCTTGTTTTGTGAGGTTATTCAACCTTATTAACAACATGTTGGGGTCTTCCTTGACACTCCATCGTTTGAGGAATATTTCCTCCAATTTATCCATGGTTTTAATACTAGCGTCGGGGAGACCATTGTACCATCGTCTAGCACCATCATGGACGGTAGAAGAGACAAATTTCATATCTAAGTCTTCAGCATCATCACTGATGGGATGAAGCAGAAAGAAGGCCCAAAATTTTCTCATATGATCCTCGACATTGACTACATCATTACTAGTGAATTTAGGCAACCATTTCTCATACTTAGGGGGCATTTTCCTAGGGTATCCTGCTATGATTGTCATGTCTAACGGTTTGAAGAGCTTGGATGACCATTGTTTATGGCTATTAGCTTGATTTGGAATAACGGTTTGAGTTCCTGCGCTAGACATCATGTTTAAAGGAAGATTGCCTCCAAATAATGATTTTACTATAGGAGAGTTTCGGGGAGGTTTTCTTCTAAAGGACTTGGGAGGGTTGGTATACCTCCCTGAGCTTTGTGGAGTCGCCAGATAATTTTCTTAAAACTATCAAAGGGATGAGGGGATCACCCTCAGTGGAGTCGTTGTTACCCATGATTTTGGTCGTCGAGATGATGTATTGATGATGGTGTACTCAGGCTCTTCATAAGAACTTTCTCCTGAGAAAAAATTATTTTCATCTCTTCCAGAAAACTCATTTTTGAAGACTGTTCGCAGGCTGCTAATATATTTTCCTACGAGAATGCATGATTCTCGCAGGCTGCCTTAAGCCAGGATGCGAGAAGTTCGCACTGTGTTGAACTGCTAGGGTGCGAACTCTTTCTAAAGCAAGGAAAAAGATGAATTCTTGATGCTTCTAGAAGGGAATCTTCTAGAAGGATGAGATGGCATTCGAGTGGTTATCCTAGTATTGGATTCTCTGATATTTTAGGATCATTCTTATCCAAGTAACTAATTCATTCTCTCCTATATATTGAGTGAATTCTCATGAAAAAGGTTAAGCAAGATTCATTGGAGAATTGGTGAAAGAATTGTGTGAAGGACTGAAGCTACAACAGCTTGGAGACTCCAACAAGTTTATCCAAAGGAGTTGATCTTCATGCAAGTGAGAAAGTGTGTGTGTCGGAGCCAAGGGTCATCAAAAGGAAGTTTGCGACATCAAGGCTCAGGTTGTAATCTTTACTTTCCATTAATATGATACAGTAATATGTCCCTTTCCCATAAAGTTAATTCCACTTTATTATATAATTCCTTGATCATATACATAGATTGACTGTTGAATAGATTGTGCTTTCTTCACTTTGGTTGGTTTGTGTTGTCTTGGTCTTGACTGCACGAGAGCACTGGAGCGAAGCGGGAGCAACAAAGACCAAAGGAAGTGATAATAAGGTATGTTCTTTGTTCTTGCCTCCTATTTAATTCAATGGTTAGAATCTAGGGAAAGAGTCATGTTCTGTCTTGCTTTGTTCTAGATCCAGGTGGATCTAGGGAGATCGGTTAGTGTCCACACCTATGGATTTATCCTATAACAAAATTGCCGACTCCACTAGGGAACAATCCCATTTTCTTTGTGGCTTTTGGTGTTTTTCTGTGGCCATTTTCTCTGGTTTCACTTTTCTCCTGTCCTATCAATCTCTGAGTCTTCAGGATATCCTGATAGACCCTCTAGGTCCAGAGGCCTTTTCTAATTTTGCTTCATTTTCCAAAATTTTGATTATGTTCAGAAATTATCGCACTGCACTTCATTGCAGCCTGCGAGAATTGGTAGGGTTCACATTCTGCCTTTAAGGTTCAGTGCAAGGTTCTCGCACCCTGCTCAAGGGTCACCTGCGAGAATCAATGATTTTCGCACTGTGTAATATTGCCTGCCTGCGAACTCAATTTTTCAAAACTTTGGATTTGAGTTTTGGCATTTTTAATTGCCTAGATAAGTTTGATTGCCTCATAAGAGTTTCTTGGAACGTTGATTGATATATTTCTGGTCTTCGTTTGCATGCATGAACAGTCTTAGGATTTCAGGGCTTTTCTTGTCATTTGTGTCTTGACTTTCGTTTCTTGACTTTTCTTGGCAAAACCATTCTCTCTGACTTTAGAATCTGAGTGTGTTTGATTAGTTAAGAACCGGTGATCGGTTGAAAGTTGAGTTTTCTTGGTCTTTATCATTTGCTTGTTGTTTTGAAAGATCACTTTCTTCATGCAATTGAAAAGACTAGTTTGGGTTTCTTTGTTTTAACAAAGTTCATTATTGCTTTTAGTGAAATTTTTGAAACAAAAATATTTAATTTCTTGTTTTATATTAGATTGGGGGCATCCTTGCATTTGAAGTAGCGAAATTGCATGATTCTTGGCATTTTTTGATCTTAAATTATGAAAAAATTTCCCCCTCGTGGCCGGGGGGGCCATGAATCGTGCATTGGTGTTCAGTACATTTTTTCTCATTTCTTGAGAATCTTGATATTGATGAGTTTAATATATTTTGGGACATGTGCATATGGGAATGATAAATGTTTTCTCCTTCTCGTAGCATAGATTTCATCGAAATGAAAATATTGCATTTTCATATCTTTGCATAATTTTCGAGTCGGTTAAAACACCATATTGTCCACGCCATCTTCCTTTTGAGTAACAATAGCCATAAAATAATGCGCTTATAAAAATTGATTAGACATTTTTATCTTTTCTGGTAGCAAACCTACATTAGATTAGTCATAGGGCTTTGGAATAGGTGTGAAAGATAACTTTCCAAAGTTGCAAACAAACATAGAATCTTGAGTTAGGGAGCGTTTA
>ML835203.1:0-19709 GCA_009831015.1 Picea engelmannii | reverse complement strand
AGACATTTTTATCTTTTCTGGTAGCAAACCTACATTAGATTAGTCATAGGGCTTTGGAATAGGTGTGAAAGATAACTTTCCAAAGTTGCAAACAAACATAGAATCTTGAGTTAGGGAGCGTTTAAATCCACTTATTACATTTTATCCTGGGAAGACCTTCTAACACAAGGGTCAATCACGAGGTCGCATTGAGACTAGCAGAGTTACTCACCCTTCTTTGTTGATATCAATGTAGAGATTGCATGTATTACGGGGATCACTCGAAGGTATACCCATGATGATGAGTGGAAGCCTTTTGAGTTGATTTCGGGCTAGATACCCTTCCCTTGCATGTGGATCAGACTGTCGACTGCTCCCCCAGGCTTTAATGTTGTTGGTGGTGACCTTAGTGGCCTATCTCTCTAGGTTCTTACTCGAGGTGACTGTGGAGGGGAAAGTCTTCACGGTACCTGGAATTGACGTTGACCAAACTCACTCGGGCTCCTTGGAGGGTATACCCATGATTATGTGTGGGAGCTTGCACCAGGGTGTAATTCCGTTAAGCAGGTCGTCAACGTAACTTTTCCACCCGCTCTATCTCAACCCCTTCTTACATTGTTCCTGCGACGTTGGATTTCATCACCAACTAGTGTGATCATTGTGAAAAGGTTTTGTTTGTTTGCTTGCTTCCTAGATTTTTTGCGTGTGCTGTTTGTTTTCCCTAGCAGACTCTAGATTGGAAATTTATTTAATGGCTCCAGTTCCCGAAATGACCAATGAAGGAACCTCTGCTCCAGAGGAACCTTTTGTTTTTCCTTCTTATGGAAACATTGGTCCTCCTCACATCGCTACTTTGAGCCTTCCAGGTCTCACGATTGGATTACCGGTATGGTTGTTTTCCACTCAGGTAACCCCGAATGCAGTTAGTGATTCAGTCACAAGCACTTCCCCCCAAGATCATCAACCTCATGTTGATCCTTCACCTTCTTCACCAGTAAGGTCTTCTTCGCCTTCTTCGCCTGCAATGTCGCCTTCCGTTTCATCTTCTTCATCGAGTGAAAGTTCTGAAGCTAGTAACCCAGTGAATACGAAGAAGAAGAAAAGAAAGATTAAGAAGAAGAAAGATAAACAAGGGTCAAAACCTCCAACCACTGTCAAACATGTTGGAAAACAACCAGTTACTGTTAGTCGTACTGGGAGTGTTGATGATGTCAAGATCACCCAAACAACTCGTAAACCCAAGTACCCTTGCAGGCTTTGTAAGGGTAGCCATCTTCTTAAGGATTGCCCTGATCTATCCAAGGTTATAGAAGCATGGTCTACACATCCTCGCCAACCCACGTCGTTAGCCTTTGAACAACATGCTGACGACCCCCCATCAACTAGTCATGATACGGTTGGGAAGAAGAAAAGTAGAGTCAAGTTCCCATGTATGTTATGCAAAGGGAGTCATCTCACTCACTTTTGTTCTTGAATGGACGAAGCCTCAAAATTACTGGAAGACATGACTGTTTCACAGCCTCAACTTCTAGTCGCTTATCACAAGCTTTCTCTCAACCCACCTATAGTTGATGGAATGATCACTCTGGTCTCGTCACCGGTCAATCCGGTTGATCATGTCGTCAATATGGTCACGTCCTTAGTTGAACCAGTTGACAAAGTGGTTGATCCGATACCATCCTCGGTCAATCTCATTCTCCCCTCAGAGAGAAAAACTACAGAGGTCGATCTGATCCCATCCTCGGTCGATCCCACTCTCCCGTTAGAGAGTGTCACACAAGTGGTCGATCCGTTTACACCTGTCGACCCCATTCTCCCCTTGGAGAATGAAACCCAAGTGGTCGATCTGATCTCATCATCAGTCGATCCTACTCTCCCGCTAGAGAGTAAACCCAATACTGCCCACGTTTTTCTCGTTGATACACACTCTGCCATGTCGAGGGGTATTCCTCCTTATCCCGTGGAATCCCCTCCAAGTTATGAGTCCATCCATTTTGATTGGGGTGTGCTAACTAGACCTCGTCTTCCCTCTTACCTTCCTTTCCAGAGTACAGTGCAAGTTTGTGGTCGGAACGTTCCTCAGACGTTGATAGATGAAGGTTCGTTTGTTAGTATTTTGTCCTCCATTGCTTGGCAAGCTTTGGGTTATCCTTTGCTTACACCAGTTACTCAGAATCTGTTAGCTTTTAACAGAAGAACTAGTCAACCTTTAGGGACCCTTCCTCAGTTTTCTGTAACTTTGGGAGGAAAATCTGTCTTCATTGATGTCATGGTAGTCCAAGACCCCTTGGATTTTTCTTTACTCCTTGGGCGAGATTATGTCTATGCCATGAAAGCTATTGTGTCTACTCTTTTACATGTGATATCTTTCCCTCACGATGGACGAGTTGTGACTGTTGATCAACTTTCATTCATTGACCCCACTTGGATTGCCTCCCTGAATGGTTCTTATATGCAGACGGTATTGCCCCCGCCACAGGTCAATTATGTGGCGTTGTCGCCCATGGCTTCAACTTTTGATGCCTTAGATCCAGTAGTTGACATGGTGATCTCTTCGATAGGTTTGTTAGAGCCTGATCTCTTTACTCCTGTCGCGACCCTAGACATGGTGTCCTTCCAGAGTGTGTTTCTTCCTTCCAATGAAGACCTCTTGGAAGCCATGACCGAGTTTTGTCCCTTGACATGGTGTCATTCCAGAGCATTGTCCTCTTGGAATCCATGATCAAGAAGAGAGACTTTCGAGGATAGTTTTTGCGTCTCTGAGGCAACCTCGTTAAAAAATGAAACAGAGGTTTTCGAGGATAGTTTTTGCGTCTCTGAGGCAACCTCGTTAAAAAATGAAACGGAGGTTTACGAGGATAGCTTTTTCGTCTCTGTGGCAACCTCGTTAAAAAATGAAACAGCGGTTACGAGCATAGTTCTTGTTTCTATGTCAAGCTTGTAAAAAAATGAAATAGTTTTCCCCCTCTCTATTTGAGTCAAGTCCTTTGTCTAGTATTTGAAGCTTCGTTTCCTCTGCCTTTGTCATTGGATGAAACGAAGCTTCGGGGGCATTTGCCTCAGCCTCTGGACTTCATGTTGAAGTTTAGCCGCTAGTTTCTTAAGCTGGGGGCTAAGTACCAACTATCCATGTGTTATGCGTTGGGAAGTCACGAGCATAGTTTTATATGGGTCAAGCTTGTGTAAAAATGAAACCACTTACCTCAAGCATAGTTCCGTCTGGTTCAAGCTTGCGTAAAAATGAAACTAGGTCCAAGCATAGTTTTGTTTAGTTTTTAAGCTTGTGTAAAAATTAAAATCTATCCCAAGCATAGTTTTGTTTTGTTTTAAAGCTTGCGTAAAAATAAAAACAATCCTGAGCTTAGTCTTTGTTTTTTCTCGTGCTCGTAAATCAATGAGAATGTAACCGAGTATACTTTTATCACTTTTTTGGACTCATAAAAGTTATACGAAAAAGGAACCCCCCGGAGTCCTCTTTAAGCTCTTTTCAGACTCTCTAAACATGAAAAGATCGCCGAGCGACCTTGCTATTTTCACGCTCGATAAAGTATTTGAAGTAAGCATCTGGTGAGCGATAATTTATCTCTTTTTCGGTCTCGTCCAGACTATTTTACGAAAAAGGAACTGAGAGAGTTCTCTTTTAAGTGTTTTTCTAAACTCTATAATATTGAAAAACCTTCAAGTTTTCTAGCTCTTGACTCGTTAAACAAACATTGCCAGACCCATGATGGGACCGAACCACTCCTTCTTAGGGTTCGTTAAACATACTCCGAGGGACTCATCCGAAGGATGAGCTTATATCAACAAGCATATGTTATCCTCCTCAATCTTGCGTAAAAGTAAAGAGGTACTCGCCAGAAATGGTGGGGGAAAATTTGGGAAAGGGATATGTTTTCATTTTCGTATTAATTGGCAGTAAGTGTCGCTCTTGAACATGACACCCCCTATTCATCCTTGGAAAATCCATTTCTCTCTCATTCGATTTGTTACAAGGTCATTCCCTATGTCGTCTTGGAGTCAATGTTGTCAAATCATTGGTCGTGTCATTCATATGTTCAAGAGAATTCCATCTGCAGTTGTCCATTCTTGGGAAACCTATATTGAGTCGGCCATCTGCAGTTGTCCATTCTTTTCGTGTCGACCTTCCCTGTGTCTGGTCCAATTTGCAAAATACTCTATTTCACCTTCAAAATTTGCTACTCATTTCGTGTCATTGATGGGGGATACATCAAGGCCCTCCTGTGACGAGTTTTGTTCCATCGACTTCAACTCATTATCCAGAATTAAGACTTAGAAATTATTTGGTACCTTGGAGCTTGCATGCCTCAATGGCAGTTTTCCTCTCTTTCGACAGTGGATTTACATCATTGACCCTTGATCGAAAGATTCCATCAGATGTTCGACTTCAACTCATTTTTTCACACTCGATGGATTGTACTATGGTACCTTGGGAGTCATTGACATCAATGGTGATTTCCCTCGCACTTGTTAACGGTTTCATTAATGACCGGTAATCAAGTGGTTTCTACCATGTTCGACTTCAACACATGTAATCACATGGTTAGATTCGTACTTTGGGCGATGAGATTGAAGACCTTGGATATCATTTTGATCCAGGTTGCGATGGAGTATGTATAATTTGCGACACATAGATCCACTGTGTATGTCTCGTGGCTATGTCGTCTTGATTTGAAATTTCTCGCATCGATCCATAGTGTATTCCGGTGGCTATGCTATATTTTGACGGCATGGATCCACAGTGCATGATTGGTGGCCATGACCCATGTCTATAATGTCATCAGTCTGTGATCTGAATATGGGAATGCCTACCTCAGAATTGGTATATATGATATTATGCATATGCTTGGTTGTTCGCAGGTTTCCGATTAGGTGTGCCCCTGGTTCCCGACACACACATGCAACTTACAAAGTCTTTCAGCTATCATTGGTTCTAACCTCATACTTTGGGGGGCATTCTGTTACCCATGATTTTGGTCGTCGGGATGATGTATTGATGATGGTGTACTCAGGATCTTCATAATAACTTTCTCCTGAGAAAAAGTTATTTTCATCTCTTCCAGAAAACTCATTTTTGAAGAATGTTCGCAGACTGCTAATATATTTGCCTGCGAGAATGCATGATTCTTGCAGGCTGCCTTAGCCAAGGTGCGAGAAGTTTGCACTGTGTTGAACTACTAGGGTGCGAACTCTTTTTAAAGCAAGGAAAAAGATGAATTCTCGATGCTTCTAGAAGGGAATCTTCTAGAAGGATGAGATGGCATTCGAATGGTTATCCTAGTACTGGATTCCATGATATTTTGGGATCATTCTTATCCAAGTAACTAATTCATTATCTCCTATATATTGAGTGAATTCTCATGGAAAAGGTTAAGCAAGATTCATTGGAGAATTGGTGAAAGAATTGTGTGAAGGACTGAAGCTACAACAGCTTGGAGACTCCAACAAGTTTATCCAAAGGAGTTGATCTTCATGCAAGTGAGCAAGTGTGTGTGTCGGAGCCAAGGGTCATCGAAAGGAAGTTTGCGACATCAAGGCTCAGGTTGTAATCTTTACTTTCCATTAATATGATACAGTAATATGTCCCTTTCCCATAAAGTTAATTCCACTTTATTGTATAATTCCTTGATCATATACATATATTGACTGTTGAATAGATTGTGCTTTCTTCACTTTGGTTGGTTTGTGTTTTCTTGGTCTTGATTGCACGAGAGCACTAGAGCGAAGCGGGAGCAACAAAGACCAAAGGAAGCGATAATAAGGTATGTTCTTTGCTCTTGCCTCCTATTTAATTCAATGGTTAGAATCTAGGGAAAGAGTCATGTTATGTCTTGCTTTGTTCTAGATCCAGGTGGATCTAGGGAGATCGGTTAGTGTCCGCACCTACGGATTTATCCTATAACAGTCGCCAGGTAAGTTTTGTAAGATAAAGGATTTTGAGGAAAGGCTTACTGAAAAGTGTCATCTTTGAGGAAAATTGACTCAGTGTGCCCCAAAAATGACGCCAAAATGTTATCGCACAATTTGTACTTTCCCAAAGCCAAAGGAAAGTGCATACTAAATTGGCGAAACAAGGAGAATGTCCTATCACTGTCACCTTAGTAAGACACCTCTTTCTATTTAGGAGTAGTACCCCAGGGGAGACGTCCTCGGTGTCCTGGGGGTTTGAGAAGGCTAAGGTAAAAGTTATGAGAAAGTCCCACCCCTCTCACAGGTCACTTAGATCAGAAGTTCCAAGGTTTTATTTAGATGAAGCAAAATATAATTTAAGTGTACCTTCCCAGAACAAGACAACAAGTAGAAAATAAATGCCATTTGCAAGTACCATATGATGTCAGTGCTTCATAAAAACATGCATTCTTGAAAGATAAACAAGCTGATGTAAAACTAAAGAAAATCTAAATATTTATAACAATGTATATTTAGCAACAACTACACAATTATGCCTTAATAATGCTTTAAGAATGACAAGAAAACTATGTGGAAGATTCCTTGGCTATCTCAACATCCAATTTACAACCTTGTGATGGCCCCCTCCAAAACCTGTGCAAAATGGAAGTCTTGTTTAGACCATCAATCCTTGATAACTTGGAACATTGGAAAGTCTTTGAAGATGATAACCAAATCCTTAGATTCATGGAAAACAACATAGAATTCACCAATTCACAAGTAAACTTCCTAGCTTATTCCATAGACCTAGATGTAGTAAACTTGCAAAATAACACTTTGCCAAAAGGATGTGTCCCTTTAGATCACCTCTTTGATAGACACAATGTTTACAAATGAAAACCCCAAGAAACAAATAGATGAAGCCTTAGAATTCAACATCGGCACTAAGATGGATCCAAGAATGGTCAAAATAGGGAAAGGTACTACTGAAAAAGAAAAAAAATGAGATACTTGACCTCATAAGAGAATTCAAAGATACCTTTGCTTGGAATTATGATGAGCTGAAGACTTATAAGGGTGTTGTAATCCAACATGCCATACCTTTGACAAAAGGAGCCAAACCTTTTAGAAAAAAGTTAAGACATATTAACCCGAAGTTGGAAAACCAGATACAAAAGGAACTCCAAAAGATGGTCAATGTTGGTATCATAGCTCCCATTAGATATTCGTTATGGATGTCAAATTTGGTAGTTGTCCGAAAGAAAAGTGGTGACATTTTCTTATGTGTAGATTTCTGAAACCTTAACCAACTATCTTTAAAATAAATCAACCCCCTCCCAAATATGGAACATTTGTTACAAAGGGTTATAGGGGCAGGCATGATGTCCATGCTAGATGGATTTTCTGGATACAAGCAAGTGTTACTCAAAAGAGAAGGTCAACTTAAAACAACATTTACCACACCATGGGGAACATTCATGTACTTAAGAATACCTTTCGTCCCTATGAATGTGGGTGCAACCTTTCAAAGAGCGATGGACTTTTCTTTTAGGGATCTCATTCATAAAATCATAGAAATTTACTAAGATGATCTCACAATCGTATCAAAGGAAAGAAAAGACCACATCTCGCACCTCATAATTGTCTTTGAAAGATGTAGAAAGTATGGTATCTCCTTGAACCCTAAGAAGTCTGTTTTCAAGATAAATAAGGGGAAGCTATTGGGACACATAGCCTCAGAAGGGGGAATTTATATAGACTCAAAAAGGCTCCAATCTATCAAGGATGTACGCCCCCAACTAACAAAACGTCTCTACAATCATTTTTTGGAAAAATAAACTTCATTCAAAGATTTGTCCCAAACTTTGTCGAAAGAATAAAACCAATGAGTGCATTACTTAAAAAGGACACGACATTCAAGTGGGATGACAAGGCCATTAAATCCTTTGAAGACATAAAATATTCCATCTCCCAAGCCCCATTTCTGGTTAGTCCCGATTATTCACGGGATTTCATGATATTCTCTTTTGCCTCTCAAGATACCATCGCAAGTGTCTTGTTGCAAAAAGATGTTGACGACCATGAACACCCCATTGCATTCATGAGTAAATTCCTTAGGGATTTAGAGATGAATTATTCAATTACTGAGAAGCAAGCTTACGCTTTGGTAAAATCCCTTAAGAACTTTAGAAACTATGTGGGTTACAATAAGATTAAGGCTTATGTATCTTACCCAACAATAAAAGATGTTTTATCACAACAAGATTGTATGGGTACTAGGGGTAAGTGGGTTTCCAAAATCCAAGAGTGTGATTTAGAAATAAAACCCACCAAGATTGTGAAGGGACAAGGGTTAGCCCAAATGCTGAGTGAAAACAACTAAGAGGCCATACAAATGGGAGAGATCGAATAAATAAACATGGTAGTAAGTGATCTAGAACATGATGAATAGTATTCTAATATAATATACTACCTTAAGAATTTATCGTGCCCAGACCATCTAGTAGACTATAAAAGATAGGACCTGACACTCAAAGCTATGAAGTACTATTTAACTGAGAATGGCCTTGGCTGGAAGGAACCAGATGGAGTTTTCCTTAGATGTGTGAACCAAGAAGAAGCAAATAGGTTGTTGAAAAATTACACTCCGAGCATTGTGGTGGACACTTCGTTGTCCGTACTACTGCACACAAGATCTTAAGAGTTGGCTATTATTGGCCAACATTGTTTACTGATATCCACCGATATGTCCGATCATGCCAAACTTGCCAATACTTTACTGGTAAACAAAATCTCCAGGTACAACCTTTGAAACATGTGGTAGTAGAAGCTCCTTTTCAACAATGGGGATTAGACTTTATTGGAGAGTTTAAAGACAATTCAAGTAACGATTACCGATGGATTTTGATAGCCACAGATTATTTTACCAGGTGGGTAGAATCTATTCGGACAAAGAAAGCCACTAAGGAAGTAGTCATGAACATTTTGGAGGAAAGAATTATAACAAGATTTCGAGTCCCATCCAAGATTACCACTGACAATGCCAAAGCCTTCGACTCTCTTGCATTAGAGAAATTTTGTTTCAAATATGGCATCGTTCTATCTCATTCCTCAAACTATTACCCACAAGAGAACGGGTTGGCAGAATCAAGCAATAATAACCTTATGAACATCATTAAGAAGGTTGTGGGAGAGAACAAAAGGTCTTGGGATAGCAAAATCAAGTATGCCTTGTGGGCAGATTGAATAACAACAAAGACCTCTATAGGAAAGACCTCGTTTGAACTAGTATATGGGTTAGAAGCCAAAATGCCTATGAATCTCCAAATCCCTATCCTCCATTTTGCTCAGTAATACACCACCGAGGGAGAAGCAATCCAAGGGTGAATTAACCAGTTAGTAGAGTTGGATGAATCTAGGAGGGTTGCCCTAAGCCAAATGGCAAGAAACCAGGAGAAAGTCAGTAACACCTTCGATCACAAGGAAAAGGAAATGGGTTTCACTGAAGGAGACTTAGTGTTGTTATGGGACAAAAGAAGGGAGAAGCCTGGTATGCAGAAGAAGTTGGATGGACTATGGAAAGGTCACTACAAGGTCATGAGTCAGGTAGGAACAAACTCATTTAATTTGGAAACCATAGAAGGAGAAGCTATGAAGCTACTTATGAACGCTATACACATCAAGCGTTACTACCTGCCAACAACATGACAGGTAAGTACAAGTGAGTAGGTAGGCATTTACATTAATTGTATATACCATCTGCATATCATGCTAGAGTAATTGTATTTCCATTTGTATATATGTTTGCTTACTTGTATTTCGTTTTATCATATATGAGCCAGGGGTGATATCACCACCCCAAGAGATTACTAATCATTTTTTGTTGAAATCTAGCAGGTCACAGGTCATGCCAAACATGTTGAGGTTCTCATGCACTCTACGGTGAGCACATGTCCCCGAGTTGGAGCCAGATGTTATCCCCTATCCTAGGGATGACTAAGGAGATTATGTCTTGAGGCCCACGGGTCCTAGACATGGAGTACCGACAGCCATATGACTTGATCTTGGCCCCGGAGGGCCCATCTTTTCTTCAGCGCCTCCCATCTATCAACAACAACAACATCCATCCCGTTCATTTAGGTTTCTGTGGTGAGAGATTTGTTTAGAAATTGTCGGAAGAACCACAATGCTTTTGATAGCTTGTCGACGTTTCGAATCCACAACAGGATCCATCTTCAGGACAAAAAAGCCTGAGGAAAAATAAGAGAGGAACCCTTAATAAATAATGATGAGGAGGGTGGAAAACTAAGGTCGACTAAGTGAAACCCTAGGTTTGAGGAGATTTTTCAAAAATAGGTATTTAATAGTGATTTAGTTAATTAATGAATTAAGTGGTTTAATTTGATAACCCGATGGTGTTAATATTATTAATATAGGTTAAATTTAGGGTTGAGCATATGGTGTTAATATTATTAATATTAATTATATGTTAATTATAGGTTAAATTTAGGGTTAATTTAATGAGGTAGCATTAATATTATTATTGTTATATTAGTGGTCGGCTAAGTGAAACCCTAGGTTTGAGGAGATTTTTCCAAAATAGGTGTTTAATAGTGATTTAAATATAGGTTGAATTTAGGGTTGACCATATGGTGTTAATATTATTAATATTAATTATATGTTAATTAAAGGTTAAATTTAGGGTTAATTTAATGAGGTAGCATTAATATTATTATTGTTATATTAGTGGTCGGCTAAGTGAAACCCTAGGTTTGAGGAGATTTTTCCAAAATAGGTATTTAATAGTGATTTAGTTAATTAATGAATTAAGTGGTTTAATTTGATAACCCGATGCTGTTAATATTATTAATATTAAATTTTGTGTTAATTATAGGTTAAATTTAGGGTTAATATAATGAGGTAGTATTAATATTATTATAGTTATATTAGTGGTTTAATTTGACAACCATATGGTGTTAATATTATTCATATTAATTTTATGTTAATTATAGGTTAAATTTAGGGTTAGTTTAAAGAGGTAGCATTAATATTATTATTGTTATATTAGTGGTAGAATATTATAAGTTGGAATCAATTAGGTTGGTCTTGAAATGGTTTAATTTTAATTATCCATTAGATGTTAGTAATTAGTATTATGTTGGTTAAGGTTAAGTTAGGTTTAATATGTAAAAAGGTAATAATAATATTATTATTAATGTATGTCAAAGGGATTTTTATAAGGTATGTTGGTATAAATTGGTTTTAATAAGGTTGGTTTTTAATGATCAGGTTAAGTTAAGGTTCGGGAAAGTGAGGGTGTAAGTACTAGAGTTCTGAGGGTAAAGTTAATAATGTTTTCTTTCCCGAATGAGCGGGATCCAACTTTCACTAATCTCTAGGCCATTGTCCCTATTTAGGTTATCAGGATTTTTGATGATTTCGATTGCTTCTCTAATTCATCTTTTAAGGAGATGGTCTTCTTTAGCGAAGATTTTGGTGTCCTCTAGGCGTATTCATGGGCTTGCATTCCAACATGTCGAATCTCTTCAAGATTTCGACCGTGTACTTCCCTTGGTTAAGGAAGATCCTCTCTGGACTCTGCCATACCTCAAGACCTAAGAAATAATGCATTAGGCCAAGGTCTTTCATTTCAAATTCTGAGGCAAGTCTCTTTTAACATTCAGTGATGAGATTTTCTTCTCTAGTTAAGAATAAGTCATCCACATATAGCAGTAAGATTACTGGCTTCATTGTTCATGATTTTGAAGTAGAGATTAGAGTCTGCTTTACTCTTGGTAAAGCCTAAGCTCCTCAAGAAACTGTCTGTACGACCATACCAAGCTCTAGGAGCTTGCTTCAATCTGTATAAAGCTTTTTTCAATCTGCAGACATGAGACTTCCTGTCTTCAACCTCAAATCCTTGAGGTTTCTCTACATACACTTCCTCTTCGATAACACCGTTTAGGAAAGTTGTCTTCACGTCCATCTGGTGCAGCTTCCACTTCATCTTAGCTATAAGAGCTATGATGGCTCTGATCGAAGTGTATCTGGCCACAGGAGCGAATGTCTCTTCATAGTCAATGCCTTCCTTCTGGAAAAATTCACGAGCGACGAATCTTGCTTTATACTTCTCAATACTTCCATCAACAACATGTTTTATTTTGAAGAGCCATCTGGAGGATACCACATCTTTATTCTTCGGTCTGGGAACTATTTCCCATACTTCGTTCTTCATTATGGATTGGTATTCCTCTATCATGGCATCTGCCCATTCTTTCCTCTGAATGGCTTCTTCAAAGGAGGTAGGCTCCTCTTCTAGGAGATCACACATCAAAGACGTATAACTGGAGAATGGCTTTGGTCTTTTCACTTGTCTCGTAGTTCCTTGGGGAGCACCGTACTTCTCTCCATCTTGAATAATCTCTCTAGCCCAAGCTAGCTTTCTTTTATGGAGGATCGTCATCTGAGGAGGTTCTTGCACTTCTACTATATCATGGTCTTCTAGAAGTTCCTCATCAGGGGAAGTTATGACTTGCCTCACTCGTTCTGCAACTCTGGGAACCTCCCTCATTGCAGTATTGGGGATTATAGGTTCCTCTTCATATACCTCTTCAAGCTGGCATAGTTTAGATTTCTTGAGCGCTGCATCTTCATCAAAGGTCACATCACTGCTAATCTCAATGTGATGTTGACCTGGTATATAGATTCTGAAGGCCTTGGAGACCTCACAATATCCCACAAATATTTCCTTCTTTCCAGAAGGTTCCAACTTGTTTCTCTTTTCTTTAGGTATATCAATAAACACTAGATAGCCAAATATTTTGAGATGGCTTACCTCTGGCTTCTTTCCGGTGAACATCTCTTCCAGTTTCTTGAGCCCAAGTGCACTATGGGATAATCAGTTCTACACATAAACAACTGTCATTGTTGCTTCTTCCCATAGGCACATAGGAAGATCTTGATCATGGATCATAGTCTTCATAGCTTCCAGTATGGTTCTGTTCTTCTGTTCAACTACACCGTTTTGTTGGGGATTATAGGGAGTAGTGAGTTCCCTCTTGATCCCAACATCTTTGCAGAAGTTCACAAACTCTTTTTTAGGTATATTATCCTCCATTATCTGACCTGAGTATCTTAATCTTTCTTTCAGAAAGGTTCTCTATCAAGGATTTGAATTCCTTGAACTTGTTGAACACTTCATCTTTAGTTTTCAAGAAATATATTCAAGTTTTACGAGAGTAATCATCAATGAATGATACATAATATACATACCCACTAATGGAGGATGATGGCATTGGGCCACATACATCTAAATGGATGAGTTCTATGACTCCTTTTGTCTTGCTGTCCCTCTTCAGAAACAGGTTCTTGATGTTCTTCCCTTGTGCACATCCATTGCATACGCCTTTATGGTCACCTTTGAGTTCCGGTAAACCTGTGACTGCTTTGCATATGTATGGCAGTGCCTTGTAGTTGATGTGGGCTAACCTTCTATACCAAAGTTCACATGAGTTTTCAGTGGCGTGGGTCATGGCAGCCTCTGAGTGACCCTTTAGTTTATACAAGCCATTTTCTTTATTTCCAATGATGATTGCTTCATTTAAGTTTTCTCCTTTAGCCCACATAAGAACTTCTCCATCTATAAAGGCAACTCTGAAGCCTTTATTTTCTAAAGCTGAAATGGAGAGTAGGTTCTTCTTCAATCCTGGTACATATAATACGTCCTTCATTTTTAGTGAATTCCCTGAATTCAGTTTATGATTTGATTCTTCCACTCCCTTGATGGGATATTGGTAATCATCTCCAAGTGTCACTTTCTGAGAAAACTTCTTTTCTGAGATACAATAGAGAATGTTTCTTTGTACCGTCATGTGCTTGGATGTACCACTATTAATGAGCCAAGTGTCCTCTCCAGGTGTTATAGATCCTGAGAGGGCCGAGACCAAGACATGGTCTTTGATCTGCTCTCTTATCATCTTTGCGGGTGTCTCTTCATCTTCAACTACATGGGCATGGAGCCTCTTATGTTTTCTCTTGTATTCTTCTCGTCTGGCTGGAAAAAACTTCGCAATGTGTCCCATCTTGTCACAATGATAGCATTGTACATATGAGTAGTCCCTTTCCTTTCGTTGTCTTTTCTTCTGAAATCTCCTTGGATGAGATTCTTTATGATTGAATTTGTTTGACTGATGAGTCTCCTTTTGGAAGTAGGGTTTCTTCCTTCCTCCTTTGGTGTGAGTAGCTAGGGCTTGATCATCATCTCTTGCTAGTAACGCTTCACGATTCGCTACTCTTGTTTCTTCTTGGATGCATTCTTCCCATAGACTATCAAACTTCAGTTTCTCCATTCTTGCACATATCGTTTGGATGAATGCATCCCAAGGTCTTGTGAGACCATTTAGGGTCGTCATTATGAGTTCGTCTTCATCTATGGTATCTCCAATAGATTCTAGTTGTTCTTTGAATTCTGAGATTCTGGAGAAGTATTCCTGAATCATTTCTCCTTTCTGCATCCTTGTATCCTTTAGTTGAGTTCTTAGATTCATCTTTCGGTTTATGTTCTTTCCTTCATATAGTCTGGTCAAGGCATCAAACATTTCTTTCGGGGTCTTCTTAGATGACACATAAGGAATCAGGTGGTCTTTGATTGAATCTGCAATGATTCTTTTGGCCCTGATTGTGTCCTTTTGATGCTTTATCTTTTCTGCAGCATCGGCAGGTTCCGATACTTCTTCTTTGATGAATCTTGCTAGGTCGTTCTCTTCAAGAATGAGGCCAATCCTATACTTCCAGGCATAGAAGTTTTCCACTCCTTCTAGCTTTTCAACAATCTTAACGCTTGCAGACATCTTTACCTGGAGCTAGGAAAATGACCGAAAAATAAAAGTGCTCAAAATAAAAAACTGAACTTACCAGGAGGTGCGCTTGGCTGAGGCGAGTAGCCTGGTGTGGTTGGATCTGAGAAAATCCAACTTTTTCTCCTTCAAATTTGATCTATATATTTTTGGATTGGTGCTTCTGGTACCTCTGGTACTCTGGTGCTTCTGGTACCTCTGGTACTCTGGTGCTTCTCGTACTTCTGGTACTTTTTGAAACTAAGGTTTCACTTTCCAGGAGATCCAGCCACTGAAAAGGTGCACTGAGAGTGCCAAACTGATCCTTAGGGGAGGGCACACTTTTCTAGATGGTTTTGGGGCTAAAAAACTTCACCATAAAAAAGCTCTAATTTTCATGTACGATAACAGTGACGTTTTTCACTTGTGAAAGATGCTTCCTTCAGCTTGGCTCTGAAACCATGTTAATGTTTAAGCCATTATTATAGTTGTTTTCATCTCATTAGATAGCAATAGCATAATCCAAGATCACTGAGAAATACACAATCACAAGAGACACAACATTTATCCTGGGAAACCCTCTAGGGGAAGAAAACCCAACAAAACTTCCTTAATATATATAGCCAATACAATGCCAAAAGATCTCATAAACTAATACAGAAAGTCCTCTCCCAGATATGCGCCACTCTCTCTCCTTCTTCTCCAGCAGCAGATCTGAACTTGTCTCTCAAATGAGCAAGTGTGTTGTGTGTCTAAGTGAGGCACTAGCCTCTTTATTTATACAAGTCTGGCACATGTGAAGTGTCTCTTCACTGGCAGGGTCGACTTCTCAAACTGGGTGGGTAAACCCACCTTTATTATATTTATGGGCCTCTTTAATATCTGTTGGGGCCAACTTCTTATTCTGCCTATTACAATTGTCTTTTGACCAATCCACAAAACGGGATTTGGTCCTATTACAATAACCGACATGATCAATCCACAATGGGGATTGATCCTATAAATAATATATCAATAATAATAAGAATACTCTTTGTAGTTACATTATTTCAACACCTATTAGGTCCATGGGCATGTAGAGGTATGACACTACTATTCATCTAGTCACCAAACCAGGGTAGTGGCTCTTGGTAGCATATCCAGGAGAAAGGGGGTCTCATCACGAGCCATCCTTCTCATTTCTGTGAAATTCTTGTGGGTAATGCTATCACCATTGGTCACCACGCTAGGACAGTGTCCTCAAACTACTCTCTTGAAAGAAAAACACAATAATACAAAGAGTAAAAAGGAATTGAATGTGATAGGAAACAATGACATCCATGACAATGTGCAACTCGCCCTCTACAGAGGCACCCACAGGTAATACCTACATTTCCCTGTTATCACTGCACCCCTTGCCCAAACATCCCCTACACCATCTCATGCATTTACATGACCTAGATTGGTCTTCACCTGGAAACACCCCACACCTGAGGAGGATTAGCCCAATAGGACATTCTGAGACCCTCTCACAACCTGGCTTGTTAAATAACATAACGTCTTTGAGCATTTTTCTGGGTAAAGGGGGGTTTGATGCACATGTTTGGGTAACTTGATTATTATATGTGATTGAAATTGCTATGATCCCTGTGACTTATGATCCCATGGAGGGCGTACTTGTTGTTGCTGCAGGACCATGCCTGACGGACAAGTACATATGGGGAGATGATTAGTTCGGACCTCCATGGGGCTAAAATACCACCAGATGAATGCTGTGACCTCATCCAGGGGCAGAGGGATACCAAAGGCTTGCGCCAGATAAAAGGGAGGACGTTCCACCAGAGACACTTTGGCAGGCCTGGACCTAGGGGGGTCTTTCCCTCCCACCATGACCTTGGTCCAGGAAGGCCCCTAACGTCATCATATGGAGCCTTGACATCATCCAATTAGGGTTTTGGCATGAGGACGGCTTGGTTGACACGTGTAGTAGCTTCTAAGGCCTTTTAAGGCCTAACGTTTCACTTTGGAGGCCTAACATTCCAAGAAGGGGCCTAATGTCACCTTAGGAGGGGCATGACGTCATCCCTAAAAGACAAAATTAGGGTTTTTATTGTTAGTTTTTTGTAAAACTGGATTTTTGATGTAAACTGGCCATGTTGGCCTTTTTTTACCTAAATTGGAATTAAAGGTCATGATTATTGTATAAATAAGGGAAAAATCTCTTATATTTTTCATCATATTTCACTCACACAAGTGTGAGGTCTGAAATTCAACCTCTTTTAAGGCTTATTGGCTGAAATTAAGTGGTGCACAACCCTTGGAGGAAACTTCTTTTGGTGTATTTTTGTATTTTCATGGTGGAAAGTCTTGAACTAGGTTTTGTGGCTAGATTATTCTTAATGAAGTAAGTAGAAATCTTCAATCCTTCTTTATTTTGAATGGTTATGGTGCATTTACTTGTTCATTTCTAAGATTATGAAATTGCTAGTGTGAAACCTTAGGAGAAAAACACATGTTATTGTCATTTTCTTTATAACTCTTCACCTACTTGATTTTTCTAGAGAACACCTCCCTTGAAGGATTTACTAGAGCCCTACCTTAGTATAACTCTAGTATCATTGCTTCATTAAGCTTCATACAATTATTTCAAGTTTGTTCTAAAGAAGAAGGAAATCGCTAGGGACTAGGGTTACCTACTTTCTAGCATTTTTTTCTTCTAGGGTTTTAGATATTGAGGCCTTAGGTTACTAACACCTCAATCATATTCCCTTTTCCTTTAGCTCATCTATTATCATTTGTTTTTTCCCTCTAAGAATTTTCGCTGCAATATTGACTCCATTTACCCTAAAAGGCACTAGTTCATACCTTGCAAGTGAATGATTGACTAAAACAACTCTTAAACCATCTACCTTATGACCTTTACTAACTATTTCTAACTTTAGATTAGACTAACCTACTAAATAAGTTGTTGTTGTTGCAAAAGATTGCTAAAATCATCTATAACAACAACAAATTCATCTTAAAAGAAAGTTTTAAAGCTGATTATACATTGCCATCATTGCTTCTGACAATTACTATCACTTTGTCAAGTTTATGTTATCATTTATGGTAATTTTGAAGCTTTATCGAGGCATAATTGTGAAGCTATTGCTATATATATTGTTGTTATAAATACTTCTGTTGCTTCAGATTTATATCGTTTTTCTTTTTATCAGAAGTCTATGGTTTTATGAAGCACTAACATCATATGGTACTTGCAAATAGTGTTTTTCTTTTTGTCTTGTTCTGGGCAGGTGCACTTAAATATTGCTTTGCTTCGTCTCATTAAAACCTTTGGAACTTTTGATCAGAGTGACCTGAGAGAGGGGTGGGACTTTCTTGATACTTTTTCCTTAGCCTTCTCAAACCCCCAGGTCACTGGGGACGTCTCCCCTGGAATACTACTCCTAAATAGAAAGAGGTGTCTTGTTTAGGTGACAGTGATAGGACATCCTCCTTATTACGCCAATTTAGTACCCACTTGCCTTTGCCTTTAGGCAAGTACAAATTGTGCAATAACAACAACCAATCCAGTATGAATCTTCTCCCTATGCACCTGTACTCCCTAAGCACTAACCACATGACCCAAGTATACAATCTCTATTATTCCAAAATCACACTTTGACATCATGGTCATTGTATAGGTATAGGTCATGGTCATGGTCTAGGTCTTGCCATGTCTAAGTCTTGTTATGTCTATGTCTAGGTCTAGGTCTTGACATGTCTAGGTCAAGGCCATTACTTTCCTTGCAATGTAGGGAGGGGGGTGCAGAGAGAGGAAGAAAGAGAGTGTGAGAGGGGGAGAGGGGAAGACAAAGAGAGTGTGTGAGAGTGAGGGACGGGGAGATAGAGAGGGGGGGTAGAGAGAGAGAGAGAGATTGAGAGGGAACGAGGGTTATATAGAAGAAAAGAGAGAAAGGAAAGGAGAGAGGGGGAGAGAGAGGGAGGGGGATATAGGGATCGAGAGAGAAAGGGTTAGATGCAAGAGGTAAATAGAGAAGGGGTTAGAGATGGATTGTTTGAGAGTGTGAGAGGGTGGGATTCAGTGAGTGAGAAATGGAGGGGGATAGAGAGTGAGGGGGAGTGAGGAGTACATTAAAGCAAGAGATGGGGGGAGAGGGAGATGAGGGGAGGGAGGGAAAGAGACAACAAGAGTAGAAGAGATATTGAGAGTGATATGGCAAGATAGAGGGATAGGGTATAGAGAGAGGGGGGTAGAGAAAGAAGTGGAGGGAGGGAGGGAACCATGAAGAGAAGAAGAGAGGTCGAGAGAGAGAGAGAGAGAGGGGGGAGTATAGGGGGATGGATGAACAAAGGAGAAGAGGGAGGGGGAGAGAGATAGAGAGAGAGGACGGAAGGAGGGGGGGGGATATATAGAGGGAGTCAAACATTGATTGAAAATAAAGAATATCAAATCCATTAAAAGAATATGCTAATATTAAATTCAAAAAGCAGAATCAACGTACCATAATCATCATTAAACCATGTGAAATAATTATTAAACTATAGGTGAACGATCATATCCATAAAATATCATTATTAAACAAGAGGTATAGGCATACTACACTTAGGGATTGTGTGTGGAGGGGGTTAAGGATAGAGTGTAGTTTATGCCTAGGATTAGATGGAGCTAAGGGGGTCTAGGCCATGGTCTAGGTATAGTTCATGGTCTAGGTCATGGTCATGTTCATATAAGTACTCGTGTAAGTACTCCATTGGAAGAAGAAAAAATTAAAACTCACCTTACAGGCAAGGCTACATTTCTCTATTACACATATCCTTTATTCGTTGTGATCCATGCCTTGCTTTTATATGGACAAAGAGAGAGAGTGGTATAAATAGGGGCAAATAGAAGGAGGTAGGGAGGGAGTGAGAGAAAAATAGGGGTAGAGAGAGAGTGAGAGTGAGACTAAAAACAAGGAGAGAGAGAAAGTGGTGGTAGATGTAAGAGAGAAATAGAGGAAATATAGT
>ML835202.1:46594-65842 GCA_009831015.1 Picea engelmannii | reverse complement strand
TCAGAGCAATGCCTCAAACAATGAGGGCTTTAAGGCTCCTGAAGCTTCCTCAAACTTCAAATGTGAAAAACCTGCAAATGGGCTCTTCAAATGCCTGTGAAAATGGTTCCAATGGACTCAGAACGTCCAAAAACCCCTAGCTGAGCTTTTACAGCACCTGATTTGGTCAAAAACTCATCAAGTTATGCTTGCTGCCATTTTTTTTCTTCAAGCCTGCTGTAACCTGTTCGCCATTTCGCCCCTGTGTGAGACTGAACCTCCTCTGAGCGTTTTCGGTGCCTAAACTTAGCACACATGCACGTTCCCGAAATTGGTGCAAAATGTCGATTAGTTAACGGGAATCAAGCCCTCCGAGCCGGAGGTGTTGGGCGCATGGGGGGCCATATGGCCACGTCCCGCGCACAAAAAGGCTACCTGTTAAATGGTGAAACCAAAACTTGACAAGTGGCGGGGTACGATTTGTTGTTACCGTTTTACAAATCAAAATGAAAACCCAAAACTAAATCCGCGCGCCCATATTATATGGTGAATGGTCATATTGCTATACACATACAACCGTGTGCCATTTCAAAACACCCCCCGCGCGTGTTAAACACCGGCGAATGGTCATATGCCATATCACATAGAACCGTGGGTTCAAATGGTAAAACCCCGCGCGAATGGCATTACACAGACCGTGCATTATATAAATGAAACCATATATAAAATAAACACGCGAGCGCCCAATTCAAATGGTCATATGCGCACACCATACAACCGGGCTCCAAAATGAATATACTCCCGCGCGAAGGTATCAATACATGGTCATATAGAGGGCGATAAAACCTCGGGCCGGGGCTAAGCCCTGGCCCGACCCCCCCACCTTATACCATATAACTCAAGGTTAAATAATATGTGGTCCGATTGTATAATAAACTTCAATGTGTGGCTCAGCGGCATGGCGGACTTTACCAAAGCTTTCAATGGTGGGGGAGGTCCGAGGGTCGAACCCCTCGGCCTCTGAAAACTTTTAATAAACCAGACCAACAAGCCAATTTCAGGGTGCCACGTGGCAACCCCTGAGTGGGCCACGTGGCACCAAACTATTCGCCACTTAACTGCCACGTGTCACAATCACATTCTACCACACTCGACCAACCACATTCAGCCACGTCATCAAACTGCCAAGTCACCTGCCACGTGTGCCACGTCAGCACTGTACGGTCAGCACACGTCAGCTGTACGGCCTGCCACGTCAGTTGTACGACCTGCCCAGTCAGCATCATTTTTTTTCCGGTTTGGCTCGGCAAACAGACCTCGATAACTTCTCCATACGGACTCCGTTTGCGAAAATAAATATACCGTCGGAATCAGGAGAACGAGACGGACGCAATGGTACCGTTTTCGTCGCATTCCGAGCACTTTGAAAATTGAGCAAATTTTAGACCCCTGGTCCAGATTCTGATCACTTGGTATATGAATTGTTGGAATAATGATTCAGTTTTCATATTCTAGAATTATTTCTTGTTAGTATTATTGTTATCTTGTTATGTCTCGAAGGTTTAATTTGAGTTAGAGAAATATGCTTGAGAGATTTGTGGAGAGATTATTGGAGAGATTGTTGAGTGATTGTAGGAGATGATGGTTTCCCAAGACATCTCCACTCTTTGTATAAATGTATGCTTTGATAATGAGAAAGTTTGAGTTGAGGTCAGAATGACATTGCAAAAAGCTAGTTTCAAGAAGAAAGCTATCCATTTTAACATACCAAGCTTGAGGAATTTGCTTAAGACCATAGAGAGATTTCTTAAGGTGACCAACAATGCTAGAGTCATTTTAAACATAGCCAAGATATTGTTCCATGTATATTTCAACTTTAAAATTCCCATGCAAGAAGGCAAATTTAACATCCATCTAATGGACCTCCCATTTATGTGAGGCAACAAGGGCTAGAACAAAGCGGATGGAATTCATTTTGGTTATAGGGGAAAAGGTTCCATTATAGTCAATTCCTTCAACTTGAGAAAATCCTTTGGAAACTAACTGAGCCTTATGTCTTTCAACACTTATATTGGATGCATACTTAGTTCTATACATCCATTTGTATCTGACAAGTTTTCTTTATTTCGGAAGAGGTACAAGATTCCAAGTATCGTTCACCATTAAGGAATGATATTATCCATTCATTGTTGTGTCCCAATCTATATGGCCAGAAGTTTCTACAAATATTTATGGATCATGAGTCTATGGAACTTGAGCCAAAAGAGAGGAGGATCGCTAGAAATGTTAAGGTGTATGACATGTAGGATCACCGACAAGATCATCAGTTGCTTCTCATGTTGTATGGACCCATCTAAGAAGTAGTAGTGTTGGTGTAGGTTCATGTTCAATGGAATAAACTAGAGGAAGGTGAGCAGGTGGAGGTGGATTTTCATCTTCATTGTCATCATTTGAAGAAGAAACCAGAATAAGATCACTGACAGAAAAGTTGGGAAGAGAAGATAACACAGAGGTTGAATATGGCACAAATGCCAAATTAGTCTTGTAGGCATAAAAATACATAGAAATAGTAAAACCCATAGATCTTTTGATGCATGCGACGACACGAGTTGAGGATCTCGATCAACAACATGAGTGGGTCTTCATATGGGCTTTGATACCATGTTTGAAAAAATAGGGTATTTATGCATAGGTCGAACACCTTGAGCAAACAATCACACAACCAGATCAATGATCAATATATCAATGTTTTATGTGGTTAAAACCTTCAAAGAGGAAAATAGTCCATAACCCCATCCAATGCAACCACTTGATGCAATATATTAATGCAAAAAAAAAAATATTGTACATAAGAGTTTCTCACAATCAATCTTCATCAAATGACCCTCCATACTCTTTAAATATAGATCATGGGCCAATCAAGTGTTAAGCCACATATCAATATAGTCGTTAGTATCAAAGAGAATATGAGTCATCGAATCACTTTATGTCTAGAACATATCATAACCGTCAAATTACATAACTACAAATGCATACTAAAAAAACATTTTACATAAAGACGCATTAGACCAACTTGATCTTAACTAACTCTTAAGTGTCTAAATATCTTAACACACTTCTCCTTGGTTGGATGATTGTGCTTACTACTTGGTGGTCTTCTCACATGTGTTTTCCTTGTTTATCACCCCTTGGTTTCACAACATATTATCTCATTATGGTGTGGTTTGATATATATGTTTATCTTGGATATGGATGATGGTTCTATCCCCCCAAGGAGTTAGATAATGATATTTGGAAGTAGATGTTTCATGATGTTGTTGATGTTTCCTAGTAACTCGGTGTGTTGATATATTATGTTGGTGTCACTAGGAAGGGGTGTCCTACATGGTCCTCATGTGTTGGATGTGTGATGGGGAACACACTTTATGATGTTAGTACTTTGTTATGTCACCTTGTCTTATGATGTTGCTATGGTGGAATGATTCATGTAGCATTTATGGGATTTTCCTAGGTGATATAACTTAATGATGTAACATTTGTTGGATATCACCTAAGGGGGGATGTGTTTAATGATGTTAGTACCTTCATTGATGTGTCATTTCCTAAGTTTGAGTTAGAGGGGGGAGGGGGGAGGCTACTACATATGATTTTATGGTGATCTAATCTTTTTCCTAAGGTTTGATGATGACTTTTGATGTAATAATACCTTGGTGGTGGTGCACCTTATATTGGTATTTATGTTTTATTGTTACCATGGAGGGGTTTTTCTAGGGAGAACATATTTTGTTTACATTGTACAACACTTCAATAGAGTGCAACCCTAATTGGAACACATGTTCATGATGATTTAATATGTTAGTGACATATTGGAGGGGGACTATGGTTATATTTGGGCATTAACCTTGTGCACACATGTTGAGGTTGATTTAACTATTCAATAGTTAAATTAATCTAATTTATCCATATTAAGGTTAATATGTTAGGTGCTCTACTTCATTGGATTTATTTTCACACTCAATGGGGGGAAGTGGCACATTACATGCATTTACTTGGTCATCTTATTATATATGGGCATATCCTTGGAGGGTGAACTTGTGGAGACACTTCTTGCTATTCTTGGAGGTGTATATTTATTTATTTCATGGAGTTTTGGCATGGTCAAAATATTAATTCACCCTTATCCTTGGATTTGTTTTGTTGGAGGTTTCCCACTTACGATTTTAGGGTTTGACTACTTCATCTTACATATTCATCCATGGAGTTGGTTTCCTTTTGATTTGCACATGTGAATTGGTTGCATTCATCTTTTGGACCACTTTCTATTTTTGGAGGTTGGTTATGGAGCATTCTCCTAAAAGGAATATTTTATTGGTATATCTCTCATGCACCTTGGAGGGTGTACTTTGTGAGCTCTTATAGGTGGACCCTTGAGCACATACTCCTAGATTGAAGAACATTTTATTATATTTTGCATGCATCCATTTTGGGAGGGAAAATTATATGTGGACCCATTTAGCATTTGACTTGATATAATACCTATTTTTGGATGGTGTGTCCTTTCTTGAGGAGGCTAGTGTCCACATGTCTTGATATTCTCAACCATGGATCTAACAACTCCAATATTTTATAATGTGTTGAATTGTCATGGAGTTAGTTAAAAAGATAAGATAGTTTATTGTATGAGAGATTTAACTCTCTCTATATATAAAGAAGAGTTTCTCTCCATTTTATTTGAAATTGGAAATTGGAGAATTTGGTAATAGAGAGTGAAGAAGTGAAGAAATGAAGGAATTTGTAAGAGCTTGGAGATGATGGTGTCAAGCTCCATTGCATATCAAATTTGAAAATTAATGGAAGTGTTAACACATAGATTTGTAAGGGTCAAAAAATCATGTCAGTTTTGTTTTTTGAGTCATAGGGTTTCATAAGTTATAGGTTTTTATGTCTTCTTGCTATAGTCATAACTCAAATTTTGATTTGAATAAGATCAAGTTAGTTTGGTCTTGGTCTAGAGTCTTTGGGTTATGTCTTTCTTATCATGACAAGTTGAATAAACCCTCATGAGTCACATCTTTGAACTCTTCATCATCACCTTGACATGTCACACCTCCATGTTGTACACAAGATCCTCCTTTGTCACCTTCTATCCATTTAGCTGTCAAATCATATTTGATCTATGCATTGCCAACTCACTAGCAGAGTTCACAACGTACTCAAAGTACTCCAACGCATTCATTTACCATCATTACATTTATGTATCATGTCAATAATATTTTATAGTTTTCAGAGCCTATTTTTAACCAATTTTCAAGGATTATGTCATCAGATTTCCTCACAGTTTCATCGAAGTGTGCCATGCATTTTTTAACTAGGCACTACGAACTGTTACTCTGGCACTGTGAATTGGCCAATACAGACTTGCGTTGTGAACTGGCGTTGTGAACTCATGTTTTGGAGTTTTTGAAGGGAGAAACAGCTGCCAAGTGTTCAGATGGATGCATGCCAGTTGTATGAGGATCAGTTGCAAGATGGGAGGCCACTTGTCTAAAGCAAATGAGCTCAAAGGGACACTTCATCGGTCTTTATGAATATGTTGCAAAAGTTGCCAACATTAGCCTGAAATTTAGCATTATGTTTTATTTTTGTTTTACAGTTGTATTCATGCCATCCTAAGCGCAAGAATCCTATGAGGAGGATGTAATTCGAATTGGAATGTTGTCAATATTAGTCTAGGCTATAAAATAGGAAATTTGATATTGAGGAGGGGTTTGAATGGTTTGAGAGAGACTCATGTTTTGGATAGTGTCTATGTAACAAACTAACCTCCTATTGTATGGACCAGACTCAAGACTCTTTGGATAATAGAAATCAGAGCTTTTTCTTATTCATCCTCTTCTATCTTACTTTGATTTCAGTTTATTGAATGATTCAGTTGGTTGATTGTATCTGTGTTGCAATTGAGGATCTATTGTAATACTTCTTACAGAATATCAGAGTTTTTCTCTTTGATTTTGAGAATTTTGTATGTCAGAGAGTTTTCTTCATATGTGTATCAATACTACCTGATGTAGATGATAGGCATATTACATTTTCTTGTAAATTCTTCCACCTATCCATGTTATGTCTTTAAATAATGATCTGAAATTATTCAAATCCTTATTTGCTAGAATATACTGTATGGAGTAAGTTGTGATTGACAATCATGTCTGAGTTTTCCATCTATTTTCACTTTTATAAATTGTTACCTTTCACATTTTGATGGGTATTGAGCTTACACTTATATCAATCAAAGTGTGAAATTCAGTTCTAACAAGAAGATTGAGGATTGATCCACTTCGTTGTATGATTTATTTATGGTCTTCAATTGTTGTTCATGTTGTTTTATATTCTTCTTATTGGCATTCTTTTATAAAGGCTTAGTAATGAATTCATTCATCTCGGAGTATAGCAATGTGAAGAGGTTCTCCCTCTTGCTTTATTTGTTGTTTTATTTCTGCACTTGTTCTAATTTCTTCTATCAATTAAGTTTCATATTTCGAAGCAGATTTCAACCATAAAACAACACCTTTATAATTTGATTGATGAGTGGCACCCTTAGCCCTCCAAGACTAATTTTACTACAACATATTTCCAACAAATACTTAAGGTTAAATTGTATAAACTTAGGTCTTCTTACCTTGAGTTACACCAAGTGATAAATGCATCAAATAAAGTTTTTTCATCCAAGAGGTTGAATCGGTGGTAAACTAGCCCTTTCAACCATATAGTCTACTTCAAAGTAATTGATTGTAACACACTAGTTATTTTATTTATTCAATGTTTCATGACTCCATTAGCACTTGGATTGATAGGAACTAGTCTTACATCATCCCATTTCTTTTTTTCCCATCGTATCACTTGTATTTCCTTTCCAAACCCCCATTTCCATTTCCATCATATTTCATATACTACAACTACCACCCATTTTGTTAAATTTTACTCTTCCTACATCACCTAAGAGCCTCGCTCCATACCCTTAGCAATCTCATACAGGGATACCCTCTTAAGTTGGATAAGAAACAACCAAAATGAAGAGGAAGAGATACTTGGGTGACAATGGGTATCCTTCCTTAGTTGCACAAACTATCCCCTTGATACTTGGGACTTTACATTAAGTGGGGGGTACCAGATTTTGTTGTAGTATTTTGGGGACATTGCCAAGGATAAAGTTCGTTGCTCGGATTTGTAGTCTTGCTACATTTAAGATCTTATGAGTGTGTATTTTGAAGATCTCTTACTCATATGGTGACTCCATATTTGATGTCTTATTGATTTTAGAGGCGGGGACACCAAGAAAACACTTAAAGAACTCACCTTGACAACTCCACATTTCAGATTTTGTATGAAATATTATGGTATGCATGTATTTTTGGATTTTAGCATTTGAGGATTTGAATTAATAGTTCCATCCAAATGAATGATTTGTTTTCCCCTTTGTTTTTTTCATACATTCCTATATCTCCACATCATCTTCAATTTTGGATTTGAATTCATCATGTTCCAAGAATTTGGGGACAACCACACTTGGCTTCTATGCATCTTCTATCATTCATGAAGTTTATTTTAGAAAGTAATATTGTCCATGAAGATGTTTTAATGACAAATTTTGTATTTTATTTGAATGGAAAGAATGCATGGAAGTGGTATTGTGATTTCAGTTCTAAAGAGATAAAGTCATTTCCATTTCTTATTAAGAAATTTCAGAATTAGTGGATGTATAGATATGGTGGTAATGAGAAACATGTAACATATTTATATGAGGCATATTTTTGGGTTGATATTTGTGCTAAAGTAGAAGAAAAAGTTGTTGGTTTGATGAGTGTACATGGGAAGAACCATCCAAGTTCTCTCTTAGTTGAAATTAAGATGAGATATGATGCTTATATTTACTTGGTAAAATATATTAGAAGGAAATTTACTCATCTTAAGGATAAATTGCAACTTTGTTCTCCATCCCATGAGCCACTTTCATATTATATTGCAGAGATAGGTGATCTATTTGTTGAAAAACATATTGCACTCCCACATGTAGAGGGCATTGGTCATGAAGTTTCCATCTCATTCTCACATGAAGACAAGGGTAGTGTAACATGTAATTATTTTCAAAATTCAGATTTTGATGATGTAATGGTCAATTTGGAGAATGTTGTTTTTTAAGAGAAGCCCTTGTATGATGATGAAATATTATATGTTTGTATTTATTCATGTGATGAGAATGGGGGAAACCAAGTTTTTGAAGTAAGAAAAAATTTCATTTTGATAATCATAGCTTGGAGATGGATTTTTGTATATGTCTTGGAGATCCCATCTATCACATTGATGGAGATGATTTTAGGGAGGAAAATGTTGATTATGTTATCTTGGACAACCATTTTTAGTAGGTGCATGTGCAAAAATTCCTGATGGTGATTTACATCTATGCTTGCCCATGTTTAACTCAAAAAAATTGCAGTTTTTGGAGCATGTTTGTAATGATGGTGCTGGAAATTTCTAGTCATCTTCTTCTTTAAATTTTCATGAAATTGCACGTGATTTTTCAACTTGAAATTATGTTTTTAGTGTTGGAAATTGTATGGGGAAACAAGATATTGAATGTATATTTTATGACAATCATTTCCAACCATCAAATAGTGTGCATAATTTTGTTTCCAGATGTAAAATTTTGTATCATACTTCATCATCATGCTTGGTAGAAGATAATTTATTGTTGGAGCATCCTACATCCTCTTTGCTTGAGGGTGTGATTGATGTTTTTCATGCAGATTTTTCTTTGGAGAGGCACATGTTTGATGTTTTACAAATTAATAATGGGATGCCATGAACCTTTTCCAGATCATATTTTAGCCCTCTTCGACATTAGATTGAGTTAGCATATGTTGGAACATGCTACTCTTATTTAGATTTTTGTATTTGCTACAATGCATGTAATGTAAATTCATTTTGTGACCACATTGTAATAGAGATTTCAGCATATATAGGCCTTATTTTCAATGTATAGTTGTTTTAGATCATTACCAAACAAAAGGGTAGGCCCCATGGCCTTGAGGTGATGCTTGGATGGTTGCATTGGCTATTTGATTTCACTTAGCCTCTTGTTTTATCCTAGGTTACAGTAGTGTAGGATGAATAAGCTCAACACATGTGACCATAAGTTTATTTTCATGTATTATTTTGGCATTATTGTAACCAAATTTTGAACCCTTGGTGATGTATCTAAAAAAAAAAGAGAATAAGTATGTGGTGTTTGTGGATGTTGATATGTATCCATCCTGCCACATGGTCTTACCTCTTCTTGCTTATTAACAAGTTCAACCAAATATTTATGGGGTTCTCATGCACTCCCAAGAAGAGTGCATGTCCCTAAATTGGAGTCTATCATGTTGGGTATGTGTTATATTCTTTGCATAACTAGACCTAGTGTTTGTGTTGTGTTGTGCATGCGGGGTGGGGGGGCGGGGGCAGGGACGGGGGCGGGGAGTTAGCCCCCCTTACCTAAGGGGTCATAAGGGGGAAGAGCCTCCCTGTTTGGGGGGTCCGCACGAGGGCGGAAACCCCCTCTATGCGGGGGTTCGGGACAACGCCCCCGAAAATTCTTTTATGGCATTTTTGAGTCCATTTTTAGTGGTTTTTCAGCACATGGTTTTTGTCAATGGTTTTCTAATTCCAATTAAGGAATTAGGGTTGTTGAATAATCCAAATCAATGGATTAGAGGTTTTGGATGTCATGGGATCCTATATATGTATTGTATTGAAAATAATGAAGATATGATGAATAGAAGAATAGAGGTGTGGCTCTAAATAGGTTGTTGGTTTTCCCAGATTGGGTTTCCAAGGTAAAATCTTTGTGTAATGTGTGTGTGTGTGTGTCATTGTATCTTTTCTGTTTTTATTAAGAATTTTTCTACAGTAAATAATTGTACAAGGTTAAAATCTACATTTGGTATCAGAGTTGTTATTGGCTTCAGGGGAACACATTTGTGGCTAAGGGTTTGGCTTGGGTCTATGATAAGCCTTGTTACAGTGGGGGATCTGCGGTATCAATTCTTCAGGTGAAAAGAAATGACGAGCAGTTCGAAAATAGAGATTGAGAAAATTAATGGGAATTTTTTTGAGTTGTGGAAGCTTAAGATGGAAGATCAGTGGATCGATGTGGATCCAGGTGTTGCACCTTTAGGAATATTAGTAGAAGATTGGAAATTTTTGGATCAGAAGGCAAAGAACACAATTCGGTTATGTCTCTCAAATTTATTATTAGTGAAAGTGTCAAGGGAAGCTACAACCAAGGAATTATGGGATAAGTTAGGGGCTTTGTATCAATCAAATTCCTTGGTAAAAAAATTGTTCCTACAGAAGAAGTTGTATAACCTGAGGATGAAAGATGGAGACTTAGTGACAAAGCATATAAACGCCTTCAATACAGTGGTAATTCAGTTATTATTTGTTGATATTAAGATTTTTGATAAAGATAAGTGTATCAGTTTATTGTGCTCTTTACCAAACTCGGGGGATAGTCTAGTTGTGGCCATAGGTAATAATACAACTACTTTATGTTTCAATGATGTGATTTCATCTGTGTTGTCGGAGGATATTGTTATCCCCTAGCCTAGGGATAACTAAGGATATTATGTCTCGAGGCCCACAGGTTCTAGACATGGAGTACCGAGAGCCATATTGACTTGAGACTGGCCCTGGAGGGCCCATCCTTTTTTCAGTGACTCCATACTCTCAGCAGCAGCAACATCCATCCCATCGGCTTGATCCTTTAGCAACAGTGGGTCTTAATCCATGAGGTAATGAATCTGGGTATCATGGTATGTGTCACTCTGATTCTCAAAACATTTGAATATGTGCATTTAATTATGTTTTGCTTCATGACATGTTCTTGGAATCTATGCCTTTTGACTTGTCCATACCCCGGGGGGATGACATAATGCCTAGCAAGTTGTTTCCCTTAGAAGTGAGTTGTCACTGGGTGGGTTCTTGAAAGGTCATTATCCATTCCCACCATATTTATCACTTTTCATCATCTTCCCTCTCATCTATCCCCTTCATTGGTTAGGGCACTGGGTTTTCCAATATAGCAAAGGGTTGTACCTTGCCTTATGGGAAGAAGGGGCTAAAGTCCTAGAGTGTAAAAGTAGTTGGAAAAATATAAAGGACAAAAGAACAAAACCTTTATATGCTTCTCCCATGGATCCCCCAGAAAGAAATAAAAAGATTCTCAGCAAGAAATGGAGGAACCCATAAAATAAATAAACTCAAGACCTAGTTGGAGGATAGGGGGTCTCATCATGAGCCAGCCTATTAGTTCCATGAACATGTAGCGGTATGACACTACCATTCAGTTGGTCACCATGCCAGGGTAGTGGCTCTTGGTGGCATAGGGCAGAGAAAGGGGGTCTCATCACGATCCAACCTTCTCATCTCCGTGAAACACTTGTGGGTAACACTGTCACCACTGGTCACCATGACAAGGCAATGTCCCCCGACTATTTTCTTGAAAGAAAAAACAATAAGATAAAAAGGTAAAAAGGCATTGAATGGGCTTGGAAACATTTGCATCCATGACAAGGTGAATCTCATCCTCTTCAGAGGAACCCACATGTAAGCCATACATTTCCATGTCATCACTGCACCCATTTGCCCAAACATCCCCATACCATCTCATGCACTTACATGACCTAGATTGGTCTTCACATGGAAACATCCCACATCTAAGGAGAACTATCCCAATAGGACGTCTTGAAACCCTCTCCAACATGGCTTGTATAATAGCATAACGTCTTTGAGCACTTGTCTGGGAAAGAGTGGTTTTATGCACATGTCTAGATAACTTGCTTATTAGATGTGATTGGCATTGCTATGATCCCTATGACTTATAATCCCATGGAGGGTGTACTTGTTGTTGCTGCAGGACCATGCCCGATGAACAGGTACACATGGGGAGATGATTAGCTCGGACCTCCATAGGAATAAAATCACACCAGATGGATGTTGAGACACTAGCAAGGGGCAAACATATATCAGAGGCTTGCATCAGAGAGAGAGGAGGATGTTCCAGCAGAGACAGTTTGGCAGGCCTGGACCCAGGGGGGTCTTTCCCTCCCACATGATGTTGGCCCCTGAAGGCCCTTGACATCATCTTTCAGAGCCTTGATGTCACCCAGTTGAGGCCCCCAGCTTGAGGATGGCATTGGTTGGCACGTGTGGTATTTCCAGAGGGGTTTTGAGACCCAACATTCCACTTGGAGGGCCAACGTTCCAGTAAGGAAGCTAACGTCACCCTAGGAGGGGCATGACGTCACCCTAAAAATCTAAGATTAGGGTTTTAATTGTCAAATTTATGTAAAATTGGATTTTCTCATGTAAATTGGCCATGTCGGCCTTTTTGACCTAATTTTGTAATTAAAGGTCATTGTGATTGTATAAATAATGGATTTATCCCTTGTATTATTTCATCATTCATTCACTTACTAAGTGAGGTCTGAAATTTCATCTCCTTTAAGGCTCTTTGGCTGAATTAAGTGGTGTGCAACTCTTGGAGGAGGCTTATATTGGTGTTTTTGGCATTTTTCTTGGTGGAAAGTCTTCAACTAGGCTAATTTCTAGATTATTCTTGGTGAATGTAAGTGAATTTCTTCAATTATTATTTACTTTGAATGGTTATGGTACATTTACTTTTCATTTTTCCAAGATTATGAAATTGCTAGCTTAAAACCCTAGGAGATCAAGCGCATGTTATCATCCTTGTATTAATAGCTTTTTACCTACTAGATTGTGCTAGAAAGCCTACCTTTTGAAGCATTGTGCTAAAGCCCTAGCATTGCAGCACTCTAGCATGATTTGCTTCATCAAGCCGTTATTTACTTCAATCTTGGGCTAAAGAATAGGGAAAACCGCTTGGGCCTAGGGTTACCTACTTCCTAGTAGTCGTTTTCCTTCTAGTGCTTGTTGATTGAGGCCTTGGGTTACCAACACCTCAACCACCATCCCTCTTTGTCCTTAGCTCACATATTATCATTTGATTCCTTCAATATTGCTGCTGCAAAAAAGTGACTCCATTAGCCCTAAATACATTGATCTAGACCTTCTATTTGATTGATTGATGAGAACAACACTTAAAAATTTTACCTCAATATATTTACTAACCTTTCCTAACCCTAGATTAGACTAATTCACTAACCTTCTTGCTATTGTTACAAAATTAAGCTACAACCAATTATTACAGAAGTAAAATCTCTTAAAAGCAGTTGCAAAAGTTGATTTTTACATTGCCTCATTAGATTCTGACAAGTGCTAGGATATTTCTATTGTTGGATTATCATTTTTTATCATTGTGAAGCTTATTTAAGGCATTGATTGTGAAGCTATCATCTTGTATACATTGTTGTTATAAAATTTATGTTTTCTTCATCTTACATCAACTTATTTCTTTCATCAACAAGTCCAAGGTTTTATAAAGCACTAACATCAAATTGTACTTGCAAAAGATATTGTTTTCTTGTTGCTTTGTTCTGGGCAGGTACACTTAAGCATATCATTGCTTCATTTGCTAAAACTTTGGGACTTTTTGATCAGTGTGACTTGTGAGAGGGGACATTTTTTATTAACACTTCAACCTTTGCCTTCTCAAACCCCCAGGTCACTAGGGACGTCTCCCCTGGGCTATCATCCCTAAATAGAAAGAGGTGTCTTATTAAGGTGGCAGTGATAGGACAACCTCTTGTTACGCCAATTTCCCCTCCTTTAGCCTTTTCCTTTAGGACAAGTACAAATTGTGTGATTCACTGGTAGTGACGAGGAAAACGTTGAAGACCATATGAGTAACTTTTGGGCCTTTTTTCAACTCCATCATATTAGTGATGATGTTGAAGATCTGGAAATGAATATTTTCTCTGCCACTCTTCTTGATAATGCTCGGAGATGGTATAATAACCTACCTAACGCTAGTATCGCATCTATGGATAAATTGGAGGAAGTGTTCCTCCAAATATGGAGTGTTAAGGTGAATCCTGACATATTTATAATGAGACTTAATTGCCTCACAAAGGCTGAGAATGAAATTGTATGAGAATTCCATGATAAATTGAGAGGTTAGTACAACATATCCCAGTGGGCCATCATCCTTCAAGTAGTTTACTTACCTTTCTCTACACCAAGGCATTCTCTAGACAATTAAAAAAATTACTCGATATAAGGGAGCCAAGGAAAATCCAAGAATCTTTTGACATAGCCACAGAAGTAGAAGCCAAAATTCCCTCATCCAATAAAGAACAATTTGTTGTTCTAGAAGTCAATATTGATGAATCCGTTTAAGATCTTATTCCCCCTACACAAAAGGAAGAGGATGAGGTTAGTCACTTTCCTTTCCAGAATTTTGATGATTCCTTATTCTATGATTCAGAGGATGAGGTAGAAAAGGAATTCTTGTACGAGCTAGAGGACAAGGCATTGGTAATTGCTCCTCTGTTTGATGAAGTCATCCAAATATTCGAAGCTCCTGCACATGAAGAAGTAAGTACGATGATTTGTTTCCCTTTCCAATATTTTGATGATGCATTATTTTATGATTTGGGAAGCAAAGAAGTACTTAAGGAGCCCTTGGTTTCCTTAACCCCTTCATGTTATTATGAAGAAAATAACTTGGTTAATAATATTGACGAGTTCATACATGTTGGGAGACGTAAGTGGGATGTAGTTGGTTATGATAAGGATCCCACTTACAACATTGAGAATCATTTCCAAATATTGCCTTTACAATTATCACAACAGGTTACTCCTAATCTTGACATTGTGCAACAAGGAGATTATATAATTATAGATACTTTCCAAACACCTAGGGATGACCTAATTCTATATTCTCTCGATGATTTTCGGTCATACCTTGAGGATTTTGATGACTACTCCTTTGAGCATTTGGATTTATTCTATGAAGAATATTATCAACCATTGTTGTGCTGAGATCTTGATAAGAATAGGGAAGTTGCTTGCCTGAAGCAGGATACTTGTGACAATATTTTCCACCTCCCTTTGATTACTTTACCTTGCTATGTCACTAAGGGTATGGTTTGGAAACATATCCTTTATCCCAAGTCTTTCGTAGGACAAAGCCTCCTTTTGGAATTTAGGGGAAGGTTGAGTGCCTTAAGAAGAAGATTATTATCACAGTCTTCCAACTTCCCCTTAAGAAATCATAAGTCATCCCCTAGGTTCTTGCTAGTCCCTTCCTAGACCTCAGATTGTGAAGACGTCTAAGGTAGCCAACCTCAGGCTCTTTGAGTCGGTCTATTGAACCTTTGATTTTTCACGATCCCTTTCTGAGATGGATTGAGAGATTTCCTAAAGGTATGAATTGGCATGTTTTTGTCCCTCCCTCCCGCCTCCATGAGCTAGACTTTACAATTTCCAATGGTACAATACATTTTCTAACTCATGTGCTTGACTTATCATTGTTTTGGTTTATGATGAAGCATAGAGATAGGTGTTATGAGACATTGCTAAAGTGGTTTCCTTGGCTATTTCACTACACCTAGCATTCAACCAATAGGTGAGTAGAGGTAAGTAGGTAGGCATTTTGCATTCATTGTATATACCATTTTCATTTCATGTAGTTGTATTTCCATTTGTATATATTCTTTCTTACTTTCACTTTATTGTACCATATATGAGCCAAGGGTGTTATCACCATCCCAAATGATTACTGATAAAAAAAATTGAGATCTAGCAGGTCACGGGTCATGCCAGAGATGTTGAGGTTCTCACGTGCTCTACAGTGAGAAAATGTCCCTGAGTTGGAGCCAGATGTTATCCCCTATCCTAGGGATAACTAAGGAGATTATGTCTCGAGGCCCACAGGTCCTAGACATGGAGTACCAAGATCCATATTGACTTGAGCCTAGCCCTGGAGGGCCCATCCTTTTTTCAGCGCCTCCATCCTCTCAGCAGCAGCAACATCCATCCCATCGGTTTGATCCTTCAACAGCAGTGGGTCTTTCTCCATGAGGTAATGAGTGAGGGTATCATGGTATGTGTCATTCTGATACTCAAAATATTTGAATATGTAAATTTAATTCTCTTTTTCTTCATGACATGTTCTTGGACTTTATGCCTTTTGACTTGTCCATACATGGGGGAATGCCAGAATGCCCTAGCAATTTGTTTCCCTTAGGAGTGAGTTTCCAATGGGTGGGTTCTTGAAAAGTCATCATCCATTCCCACCATACTTATCACTTTTAATCATCTTCCATCTCATCTATACCATGCATTGGTTCGGGCATTGGGTTTTCCAAGCTAGCAAAGGGTTGTACCTTGCCTTGTGGGAAGAAGGGGCTAAAGGCCAAGAGGGTAAAAGTAGTTGTCAAAAGATAAATTCCAAATGAACAAAACCTTCATATGCTTCGCCCAGGGATCCCCAAGAAAGMAATAAAAGGCTTCTYAGCAAGAAATGGAGGGACCCATAAAWTAAATAAACTCAAGACCTCGTTGGAGGATAGGGGGTCTCATCACGAGCCATCATATTAGGTCCATGGACACGTAGCGGTATGCCACTACGATTCAKTTGGTCACTGTTATCGCTCAGTTTGTAGTTTAGATCATAGACTAGAGGATAAGGGTCAAACTGGCGTAACAAGGACCTACCCCACCCAATGTCACCACAATGGGGAGGTCCTTTCTATTTAGGGTGGCTAAGCCCAAGGGAGACGTCCCTGGCAATCTGGGGTTTGAAAGGAAAAGGCTCAAAGGAATAAGGCTAGTTTCCTCTTCACAGATTACCACCCAGAAGATAGTCAAATAAAGAATAACCACAGAAAAGGGCACCTGCTTGCGAGACAAGGCAACAATGAAACTAGTACATGCAATAATGGTTAATACTTCATAAATCAATGACTATCAAAATTTAATGTATATGAGCATATGCAGCAGTAAATATTGACGAAGTCAATGTTTGCAATAATGACAATGGCAATATAATGTTACTTGTCAATAAACACTAGAATAATATAGCATCTGATGAAAATGATCAATCCTTGAATTAAATCAATGCATTAAATGTCATTAATTGCTCATATACAATATATTGTTGCGTCAATATCATAGGGATGACATCAGTTTCTTTTAGGGTTAGTATGATAAGCAATGTAATAGACAAAGAAGGTCAACGTTTTTCCAATTAGCCAATGAAAATTACCAATTCATCAATATCTATCACAGGATGACCAAGCCAACAGTATTATCAATCAAAAAGGGCTCAATAAATGCTTGACGTCATCATTAATTGCAGAGTTAGAGGGCTTGTTGCGTCAGGTATGACGTCAGCCCTAGTTAGTGCTTTAGGGTTAGTTAGGGTTTCAAAATTGGAAAGTTTGAAAGATGAAATTGCACAACAAGCTCAACGTTTGAAAGAAAACCAGTGCCTTAGGGTAATATGGAGTCAAAAGTAAGGGAAAAATCTCAGGAGGATTAAAATTTAAAGACTAGATGGTTAGGTTCTATGGTACTGTAATGGCAGGGCCCTAGAATCAAAACCCTAAGGGAAGGAGGCTTAAGCAAGGCCTCATGCTCCTTCCTCTTTCTCTAAATACTCTTGGCAAAACGACTAGCTTCAAAATACAAATCTAAGGGAGAAAAGTGTTGCAAGAGCAAGGCTTTTCAAACCCTAGAAGATTAAAACCCTAGGTGTATAATTAACTAGGCCTAGGACGTCTCCTTTATTCAACCTATATTTTGATGCTAACTCAGAAAAAGGGAGATAAGTGTAGCAACGGCTAGGCTATATCTTCCTTTATCAATGGCTAAAACTATTTCTCAAGCATGGGGACATATAGCAATGACCTACTAGTGTGCTTGCTACCTAGGGTTTCAAGATTTAGCAATATAATAGCAATGATATAGAAAATGTAAGAATTTAAAGCCTACAACCATTCATTTAAGAAGTTTTTCATGAGAAATTCACTTACAAATCATGAAGAATGCTTAATCAAACCCTAGTTGTAAACCTTCCATGAGAGAAACACCATAAATGCCAAGAAGAATCCTCCAATAGGAGTTGTGCCTCACTTCCAAGACCAAAGATACCAAGCAAAAGACTAAAAGTTGATCTAACACAAGAGAGTGAGTTATGTTATATTTAAAATGAGGAGAAATGTCCTCTATTTATACTAATCTATGACCTTTGAATTAAAATTAAGGTCATTAAAACAGCCGACAAGGATGACTATAAGATTTACACTATTTTTTACACTAACTGCTAGAAAATGTCATAACATGAGCAAAAAGAGGGACGTCAAGCCCTTTTAGGGGAGACGTTGGCCCTTTTTGGGCAAATACAGCATCCAGAGACCAAAACGTTGGCCCTTCTAGGGCTCCTCCAAGCTGCCACATGTGCCAAATGACCTCATCACATTACCACATGCTCCAGACAATGTCCAGCTCTCCTAGGTGACGTCATGTCCATCAAAGGCAAACGTTCCATCTGCAGTGGGTGATTCCCCCTAGGCCGGGCTCTACCAAAGTGTCCTAGGTGGAATGTCCTTCTTTCTTCTTGTGCAATGGCTCATCATAACGTTGTCCTGCCTCTGCCATCCCAGCAACCATTTGATGGGCTCTTCAGCCCCATGGAGGTCTGAGCTAATCATATCCCCATGTGTACCGGTCCACTGGTACCTGTCCGCCGAGTATGGTCCTGCACATCAAAAACTTCGCCCTCCATGGGCTCAGCAGTCCTCGGGATCATAGTAATGTCAATCATATTTCATCATTAAATTTATCAAATACATGCATAAAACCCCTAGCATATCCTTTAAGAGATCAAAGACATTACACTGATCTACTATACAAAGTCGAAGAAACAAACAGAATAACCTATTGGGCCAGTATCCACAAGAAAAGGAAAGTTTCCACAGAAGATCATTCAATCCATGTACATGAAGTGATATGGTCTAGGGATGTCCATTCATAGTAAGACCAGGGGTAGGTGTTGTCCGTGGGTGCCTTTGTAGGAGGTGAGTTGTACCCGTCATGGATGCACTTTTTCCAAGCCCCTTTATTGCCTTCATTCTTTATTTATTGCTTTTTTTTATTTTTTACTTCAAGGTATGACTAGAGGGCACTGCCTTGGCGTGGTGACCAGATCTGACAGTGTTACCCACTGGTATTTTCGCAGAAATGATAAGGATGGCTCATGATGAGACCCCCTTTCCCTTGGCCATGCAACCAAAGGTCATTGCCCTG
>ML835202.1:0-12092 GCA_009831015.1 Picea engelmannii | reverse complement strand
ATGGAAAAATCAAGGTGCATGCTCAATGGTGTCAGGTTAGGACAATAATTATGGGAAAAGTCAATGAGTATTGCATGTTACCTAGTCAATCGATCACCCTCATCATCACTGCATGAAAAGACTCCACACGAGGTATGGACTAGTAAGAAACCCTCTCTCACACATCTCAGGATATTTGGTTGTGATGCCTATGTTCATGTTTCAAAGGAAAACAGGAGAAAGCTAGATAAAAAGGTTGAAAAGTGTATCTTTATTGGGTATAAAGATGGTCTAAAAGGTTATAAGCTTTGGAACCCATAAACTAAAAAGGTAGTGTATAGCCAATATGTGGTATTTAGATAAATCAATGATGTTGTCAAATAGGAAGTCCTACCAAAGAAGGAAGAACCAGAGAAAACAGAGTTTGAATTGAAGGATAATCAGACTCTATAGAAGAATGGGAATCAAAAGAAGAAGATCCTCATACTCGATTATTGAGGAGATCAGTTCGAGAAAGAACGCAACCAGAAAGGTATAATCCACCTGATTTTCATTCAAATTGTTCTTTGTCTATTAGGGAGGTGGTATATACGGAGGATGGAAAACTCTAGAAAAAGTCCATGGTTGAAGAAATTGTAGTGAATGGGTGTTTAAGAAGAAGTTGAATGCAGAAGACAAAGTGGAGAGACACAAAGCTCAGTTAGTAGAAAAAAGTTATTCCCGGGTAGAGGGAATTGACTTTGGTGAAATTATTTCTCCTGCTTCCAAATTAAGTTCTATTAGATTTATTCTATCTATTGTTTCTACATTTGATTTTAAAGTAGAACAAATGAATGTGAAGACAACATTCATACATGGGTATCTGAAATAAGAAATCTACACGAAGTAACTAAAAGGATTTGTTGTGAAGGGAAAGAAAGAGTTGGTATGAAAAATAAAAAAAAATCATGTATGGTTTAAAGCAATCACCAAGGACGTGGTATCAAAAATTTGATACTTATATGTTGGGACTTGGCTTCACAAGGAGCAAATCAGATCATTGTGTCTATTTCAAATTAATCAATGATAATCTTGTTTATTTGGTCTTGTATGTGGATTATATGTTGTTGATTGGAAATGACAAGGAGATTATCCAGGATGTAAAAACTCAGTTGTCCTCTAAATTAGACCTGAAGGATCTTGGTGTTGCAAATTTCATTTTGGAAGTGGAAATTGAAAGAGATCGAGAAAACAAGAAACTTTGGTTAAATCAGAGGAAAATGTCAATACAATATTGTAGAGATTTAATATGCACGAATGTAGACTAGTCAGGGTTCCTATTCCTGTAAGGCTAAAGTTATATGTGGATCTGTGTCCCAAGACATAGGGAGGAATAGGGCATGTCTTGTGTTTTGTATGATAGTGAGTTGGAGTTTTAGTGTATGCAATGGTATGTACTAGACTGTATATTCCACATGCAGTGGGAGTTTTGAGCAGGTTTATGTCAAAACCAGAGAAGGAGCATTGGACAATAGTAAAGAGGGTTTTCATGTATTTGCATGGCACTACTAGTTATGGATTGTGCTACGAAGGAAAACCGGGATTGGACAAAGTGTTGGAAATACATGTCTTTGTTGATGCATATTGGGATGGAGATCTAGATCACAGGAGATCTACAAGTGGGTATGTTTTTAACCTATTTGGAGGAGAAATCGGTTAGATGAGAAAAAGGCCGTTTGTAGTGGCACTTTCAACTATAGAATTTGAATACATGGCATCCACTCATGAAAGCAAGGAAGTAGTATGGTTACAGATATTGTCTTGAGGTATTGGGTTGGTACAACAAGCTGTAAGGATAGTTTGTGATAATCATAGTGCAATCTTCCTGGCGAAGAACCCATCTTATCATTCAAAGACAAAGCATATTGATGTTCAATATCACTTTGTGAGAGACATGGTTGAAGAAAAGAAGGTGGACACTTTGAAGAATGTTGCAGATTCATTAACAAAATTTGTGAGCACTGAGAAGTTTTGTTGGTGTAGAGGATCTATGAGCATTGTTTCCCTGGATTGTTGATTATGTAACCCTGTAACCCCCTATATGCAAAGAAAACAACAAGTGGGAGAATGTTGAGTATGTTTTTTTGCATCGGTTTTTAGTGGTTTTTCGGCACATGGTTTTCACCAATGGTTTTATAATTCCAGTTAAGGAACTAGGGTTGTTGACTAATCCAGATCAATGGATTAGGGGTTTTGGATGTCACTGGATCCTATATATGTATTATAGTGTAAATAATGAAGATATGATGAATAGAAGATTAGAGGTGTGGCTCTAAATAGGTTGTTGTTTTCTAGGCTTGGGTTTCCGAGTTAAAGTCTATGTGTAATGTGTGTGTGTGTGTGTGTGTGTGTGTGTGTGTGTGTGTCATTGTATCTTTTCTATTTTTATTAAGAATCTATCTGCAGTAAATAATTGTACAAGGTTAAAATCTACATATTTTTACACCTCATATTGAATGAGTTTCTACTTTGTGATTTGCATCACATTGATGGAGATTTATTGTTGGTTCCTTGGAGGTGTTTAGCTTGGAATAATTTCACTGCTCCTTGACTGGATGATTGTGTTTGTTACTTGGTTCTCTTCTCACATGTGCCTGTCTTGTTGATCACCCCTTGGTTACACTAATAATGTATGGTTGTGGATCATACTATCTTGTTATGATGTGGTTTGGTATATATGCTTATATTGGATATGGATGATGGTTCTATCCCCTTAAGTGGTTAGATGATGGCGTTAGGAGGTAGATGTTCCATGGTGTTGTTGATGTTTCCCAGTAACTTGGTGTGTTGATGTTTCCTAGTAACTTGGTGCGTGATGTATGATATTGGTGTCACTAGGAAGGGGTGTTCTACATGGCCCTCGTGTGTTGGATGTGTGATGGGAACACACTTGATGATTGGATGGGTTAGCACTTTGTTATGCCCCTTCTCTTATGATGTTGTTATGGTGGAATGATTCATGTTGCCTTTGTGGAATTTTCATAGGTGATATAACTTAATGATGTAACATTTGTCGGATATCACCTGGGGGGGGGTGTGTTTAATGATGTCAGTACCCTCATTGATGTGTTATTTCCTAAGTTTGAGCTAGAGGGGGGGGTGGGGGGTACTACATATGATTTGATGGTGATCTAACCTTTTTCCTAAGGCTTAATGATGAGTTTTTATGTAATAATCCCTTGGTGGTCGTGCACCTTAGGTTGGGCTTTGTGGTTTTTTGTTATCATGGTGGAGTTTTTCTAGGGAGGACACATTTTACTTACATTGTCCAACACTTTATTAGAGTGCACCCCTCATTGGCACACATGTGCATGGTGATTTAATCTATTGGTGACTAATTCAAGAGGGACTATGGTTATAGTTCTTTGTGCACACAAGTTGAGGTTTATTTAACTATTCTATGATTAAATTAATTTAATTTCTTCATATTGAAGTTAATATTCTCGCACATTACATGCATTTACTTGGTCATCTTACTATATTTGGGCATATCCTTGGAGGGAGAACTTGTGGAGACACTTCTTGTTATTCTTGGACGTGTAGATTTATTTATTTCATGGAGTTTCTGCATGGTCAAAACCCTAATTCGCCCTTGTATCCTTGGATTTGTTTTATTGGAGGTTGTTCGCTTACTATTTTGGGGTTTGACTACTTCATCTTGCACATTCATCCATGGATTCAGTTGCCTTGGGATTTTCACATGCAGATAGATTGCATGCATCTTGTGGACTACTTTCTATTTTTGGAGGTTGGTTATGGAGAATTCTCATAGGAGGAATATTTTATTGTTATATCTTTCATGCACCTTGGAGGGCACACTTTGTGACTTCTTCTATGTGGACCCTTGAGCACCTCCTCCTAGATTGAAAAATATTTTATTATATTTTGTATGCATCTATTCTTGGAGGGTGAATTCTATGTGGACCCATTTAGCATTTGACTTGATATAATACATATTTCCAGATGGTGTGTCCTCTCTTGAGGAGGCTAGTGTCCATATGTATTGATATTGTGAACCATGGATCTAACTACTCCAATGTTTTTTGTTGATTTGTCATGGACTTAGTTAGAAAGATAATATATTTTGTTGTATGAGATATTTAACTCACTCTATATAAAGAGGAGTTTCTCCCCATTTTATTTGGAATTGGTAACTGGAGAATTTGGTATTAGAAATGAAGAAGTGAATAAATCAAGGATAATGTAGGATCTTAAAGATGGTGTTGGACTCCCTTATGTATCAAATTTGAAGATTCATGGAAGATTGAGGTATTGATCCACTTTGTTGTATGGTTTATTTATGCTCTTAAATTGATGTTCATGTTTTTGTAAATGATTCTTGTTGTCATTCTTTTATAAAGGCATAGTAATAAATTCATTCATCTCGGAGTAAAGCAATGTGAGGTGGTTCTCCCTCTTTCTTTATTTGATATTTTATTTATGCACTTGTTCTCCTTTCTTCTATCAATTAAGTTGTATATTTGGAAACACATTTGAGCACTAAAACAACAACTTTATAATTTGATTAATGAGTGGCAATCTTAGCCCTCCAAGGCTAGTTTTTCTACAACACATTTCCAGCTAATACTTAAGGTCAATTTTATCAAATTAGGCCCTTTTAACCTTGAGTACACACCCAAGTGATTGATGTATCAAATAAGTTCTTTCATCCAAGAGGTTGAATGTGGTAAACTAGCCTTCTCAACCGTATAGCCTACTTTAAAGTAGTTGATTGTTACACATTAATTATTTTATTCATTCAATGTTTCATGACTCCATTAGCCCTTAGATTGATAGGTAGTAGTCTTACATCATTACAGTTCCTTTTTACCCCTTGTCTCACTTTCCTTTCATTTCCATTTCCATTTTATTTCATATACGACAACTACCATCCATTTTTTTAAGGCTTACTCTTCCTACATCACCTAAGAACCCCACTCCATAGCCTTACCAATATTATTTAAGTATGCCCCCTTGATTTGGAGAAGAGCCGACTAGAAGAGAGAGGGATAGTTGTTGAGGTGATAGTGGGTAGTCTTCTTGAGTTGCACAAGCTATCCCCCTGATGCTTGGGACTTTACATCATGTGGGTGGTGCTAGATTTGTTTGTAACACTCCCCACACCTTGAGGATGATATATGAATTAATTACTCCTCAAACCTTATCGGAGAAGGAATTAGTGAAAAAAATCGCTAGTGGGCACTATAATCTAGTGAAGGTGATTCAGAGTCAATGGAATGGTGAGAAAAAATTCCACAAATTCCCTTAAAACATTTATCCCACAACACTTCTTAAAGAACCAATCAAGGAAGTGATCATTATGGTCAGTGCATTGTATGGGGAAAATAACTACTCTCAACTACATGCACATTGGGTTCCTCACATACCTTATGTCGTGACCAAAGGGGCCATGTTTAATTGGGTATAAATTGTTTCATGTAACATTAATGCTACCATCAAGAAGTGCTTGGAGGCCCTCGAGGATTAATATCCACAATTTCACATTGTTTCCTTCTTCTTGGATGCAGTTTGTGCCAAAACTCAATTTACATAGCTTTGAGAGATGTGGTACCCATCACTCCCACCACTCCCAATACATTATTAGAAGTTATGGAAGTGAATGTACTCAAGAGTATTATGAACGGTCGTGAAAAGTATTCCTATCTTGTCTCTACAAACTTGTGTTCCACAACCCTTGCCTAAGATTTTCAAATGAAGCTTTACTGCTCAAGCCTTATTTGGGATCCCTTGGATAACTCCTGCCAAATAAGTAGGAGATGAACAATATTATCAGAGATGATGGCGAAAAGGAATATATCAATGTCACCTAGCTCAAATCACCAAGGTCATTGAAACCCAAGATGGCCTTCTACATAAAGCACTTCTTGGAGATAAGAGATAGTTCTCATTAGCTTCGAATAGGGGTTGAACATCAAAATTTGCATGAGATGAAGGATTTACCATCTTTTTCATATGTAGGTGTTTGAGATAGAGAAATACTTTATTTTCCAATTCCTTGACTATTATGAGATTAAGGAAGGTTCTACTATGTCTTCAAGGAGTCTTAGAACTCTCTCTCCATCTTCTTCTACTACCCAAATCAACAATGCTTATCCTTTTTTATGAGAGAGGCTTTGGCTCTTTGATATTCCACACCGAGGCATCCCCCACTAGCCAGACACTATTAAAATGATCACTTCATTTTTCATGTTGATCCTATACGATAGAAGCAACAACGCCTAGGTAGACAATAACACCATAATAGTAGGGTCCAAATCTGGGAGACCCTAAGGGACCTTCTTCCTCGTTCAAAGTTATCAATTTAGATCCTAAGGCAAGGGTTGTATTTTTAGTAGAAATTCATATGTTTCCAAACAACATCAATACTCCTTTGAGACAACAAGACATTCAATAGACCAATTCTTCATCCATCTCCTCTGGACAATCTTCCATCAAGAGTTTCTTTTATTCGGCTTTGAATGCGAGGAGAGATACATACATAGAAGTGGTTGACCCACAAAGCAGGGTTCCTTCCTCTTCTTCTAGTGACAAGCCCAAGTGGCACGGATCTCCTAGTACCCTCCTATGAGGCTTCCCTCTAGAGAGTTTTTGAGACTGGACCCTTAACGATGATTGTATCTACCCATATTTTTCTAGTATTACTTTTGTTCCTAGTTGATAGAGTTTAGATATTAGATTATATCTGCTTTTGGCATTTATTGGAGTGGCCCTTGCACTACCACAATGTATTGATACCTTTGTACTTACCAGTTCCATGGACCTATTTTTGGTCATTTCTTGTACATTAATAAATAATCTTATCTATCTTATCTTATCTCTGTGAGCAATAAAATCCATAATGATCAGCACCTAGAATGAAATGGAAATTATTTGCAATTATATGGATGCACCTTAGCTCCACATATTCTCCCAAAACACATCCTAGTTAGGTTAGTGCTCATGAAAACCGCATACCAAACGACCAAGTTCATGGCTAGCATGATGTTGAAGGAACACAAAAAGGGCATGTTCCCTTCTTATCCATTTCTCATTGGTGCCTTCACACTTGTTGATTTTGCTACAACACAAGAAAAGAAAATGAGCTTCTTCAAGTTGAAGATGGTCAAATTTAAGGTTCACGGCTCTTGTGGCAAGGTTGGTGATCACTTCAAACAACAATTAATAACTTGGTTGAACTACCATCGAGAATTCCTAGAGGAAGAAGGATGAAGGCATGCTAAGAATTATCACTCAATTGATGCAAGACGTAAGATGCAACAAATGGAGAAAGGATCACGCAAAATTATTTAAAGTCGGTCTCAGGCCCTATACAAGTGCCATATATTGATGAAATCGGCCTTGGATAGTGATTCTCGAAGTAAAAAAAACACAAAACACCCAGGTTGATAGTATGGGAGTTGTCACAGGTCAGAGTAGCTAGGAAAAGATCGATACTAGTCTAGAAGGCCATCCCCAAATGATCATAATATAGATAGGTACTATGGATATTAATGAACCCAAAACCAACATTGGACAGGAGGTAGAGACTGAGATGAGAGTCACTAGAGGCAAACCACATCCCCATGACATTTGCATCATGGTTGGATAAATTATTCAAGAGTATGCTAAGAGCTATGAGGATAATGACCCTTCTATCATTTTGTAAACCTTTGAATATGAGACAAAGTGGAAGGCCATTAAGAAGAAAACTCGTAAGTGTGAGAAAATGGATGATAATCAAATAATGATTGCAGCCACAGAAACCACATTAAATCCCAATGTTCTAGAATGAGAAAGGTCATTTGCCTCTCAGCAACCTCGTGGAATTAATGTGACAATACACAAAGGAGAAGCAAAAGGTTTCGCAAATTACAAAGATTTCTCACCAGGCACTGGCCACTTTTGTGGAAGAACCAAACACAACTAGGGAGTTCTTGATTCATTATGTACAACAAATTGGTCCTATCTATGACCATATAAGAGACAAGTTTAACTTTAAAGTCAACCGATGCTAATGTGATATTTAGTAATGTTTTGAATTACAATCAACATATGAAAAGGTTATGGGATATGTGGACAATGAACAAGAAAGATGAAGAGTCGTATTTTGTAACTCCTTGATCCCTCCCTATTTAAAACTATCTTGAAAATTTTGTAGATGTCTTCTTTTTTCCATTATAAGTTTTATTCATGTGTTAATAAAGAGGCCTTGATTGACCAATTTTTTTATACTCCTGCAAATTTGGGCTTGGTTATGAACTATTCATGCCCCTCCTAACTCTCTTGGTGCTTGTGGGTTTGAACTTTGTATCATGTAAACTATTCTTTTGTTGATTGGTTTATTGCTCACTTATTTTTAACCTAGTATTTTCTAGACTATTCTTGAGTGCTTATTGGCTTTAGTTATTTACATGCATTTAGTAGTAGACTATTCTCGGTTATGCTATGTGATTAACCAGTTTCGTTTCAAATTGTTGTTTTTATGAAAAAGAATTGTTCTCGCAGTCAATCCTTTTTGGGCCATGAGAGGATAAAGAGGGGGTTTAATGCATGTTTGTTTCTAATGGCAGTGGTGGACTTTCCCCCCAAACGCCAGTTGTATTATCAATGTTAGTTACCATTCCTCGCTAGGATTAGATAAATGCATTTCATACTGCACTATTGTGTTTCATATGATGAGACATTACCAAAGGAGTCATCATTTACAATGAAGAAAGCTCTAATTGGCCCCCTTCACCGGGTGAAATTGAGGTTGACCGCAAAAAGTTTTCCCATATCAACAACACCATAGTTACTTTATGAACTTTGTAGTCACAAATAATAGTAATTTAAAACTCAAAAGTACAAGTTGCAAGCATTGCAAGTGTCATGCCACTTCACCATTTGCAGTAAAATTGATAGTAACCCCATTGCATTAGAAAATAACAAACATGGAGCATGATCATCCATACAAGTAGATATCTATAGTAAGGACCATCTAAAGCACCAACAAAAATTGTACGCGAGGACATTTAAATTTCCTAATATTACCAAGAATGCAATTCAAATGTTTAATACAATATACAAATTATAGAATAAGCTCACACATACACAAAAGGAGAATATGTAGCTACCATAAAAGAGAGTTTGTACAAGGAATAAAATAATCTTTGGATGCATTAAGAAACGAGGAGGTCCCTTTTTTTTCCAAAGAAATTTCCTCAGGGAAAACCTTCGAGTACTTCTACTAATTTTTAAGGATGGTCAAAGTACAAGGCTGGTCAACAAGAGGGATTGAAGCCATGTCCCTTGTGGGAATTGAACCTGGGTGGGGAGGATCATAATCATTTCCCCCCAACAACCCGAGCTAAACCCAATTGACAAATGAGGAGGATCTTCATGCAAATGATTTTACACCAAATATCATAAAGTTTTGTTTTTAAGAAAGCATTACTAACTTGTAAATAAAGTGCAGGGTCACCAAGTTCTAAATGACATTTTTAGCAAATCACATGAAAAAAAATGAGAAACTCTTCTTCCTACCACAATTAGATAAACAAAAACAAAGGGCCACAAGGTCTTTTCTACAATATTGTAACAATCTGGAATCACAATTACAATGGGAATAGCGGAGTCAACATAAGTGGCAATTATTCCAAACTAAAGCACAACTCCATGATGCTCCCAAAACAACAGGTAAAGTTTTCACAATCACAAAAGAGTACGAGAATGTTGTTGAAAAGACCAAGAATTCAACAAATACACATGGAACAAATTTGTCCTAAACAATATCGAGTATTGTTGTTTGCAAGACTTGTAGCAAAAGATTTTGAATCTAAACATTGAAATTGATGGGCTATTATTTAAAGCTAAGTACATGCACACCAAGGATTATGTTCCTCCCTCAGTCATAAAAACTTGAACAATCTCCAAGAAATTAGTTTGAGAGTTGAGCGAGTAAAACTAATCCTTTGTGTATTAGTCTTCCTTTGTGTATAAAGACTAATGGAGCTTAAAAAATATAAGGTTTTCACTTGCAAAACAGAAAATCTTTTGTATGTGCAATGTCTAGTGTACTTAATGGCACCTTATTTTGTATTTTGATGCCATATGTGCCATGAATGCATGAATACTTTCAAATGTGGGATTCTTCCTAAGAGAGATAAGATTACATGAGCTGCATCAGGTCCTATAGATTATAACTTATCTTCCAGCTTCCAACTACCTTCCTCCTTCACTCATATTCGATAATATCCCAACTTTAGATCCTCCTTCACTCATATTGATGGTAGCCCAACTTTAKATCCAATCGGGTTTAATAGCATTCCCCAAACAACTAATTTACCTAKTCTTCATTATTAATTTGTTTAGCAAGTTGTTCRCAGAGAAAATGCAATAAGTTTTGCTTTTCTTKGACACTTGCACCACTACTACCTAATAGAAGAGTATAAATGTGTACCAAAATGCCATCACGGGAATATTCCACTATAGTCATAGGGACACGCCACTATAGTAAGATAGCTTGCAATTGCGAACATCACATACCAATTTACCTAGTCTTCATTATTAATTTGTTTAGCAAGTTGTTCGCGGAGAAAATGGAATAAGTTTTTCTTTTCTTGGACACTTKCACTACTACTACCAAATAGAAGAGTATAAATGTGTACCAAAATTCCATCACAGGAATATTCCACTATAGTCATAGGGACACGCCACTATAGTAAGATAGCTTGCAATTGCGGACATCACATAGATAAACATTGCAAGATAGAGAGGGCTCAAAAGACACAACACTAAAACCATGATACGACATCAAGGGAGGATGATATTACATCAACTCAAGGACTTACACCCCATAGAGAGAGAAGTTCAATTAGTCGTGGTTCTTTTCATTCATCACTTGTGTTTTCTTCATACTTGAATGTTGAAGTATGGAACTCTAGTATATCAAGGTTAAAATCTTAGGGTAAGAAACCCCATGTAATTTCCAAGCTATCATCCATCATCATTTATACTAAGACATTTCAACAAAGGAAATTGCAAAATCTTGGAGCAAAAGAACAAGTGTAATTACAAGTTATCATCCATCATCATTTATACTAAGACCTTTCAACAAAGACACGCAGGAGTGTACACTATATATACCAAGGTTGCTAGAGTGTGGAGCGGAGCAGGAGAGACATTTCCCAAAACACACAGGGAGAAGAGCATCATGGAAATGTTATATATATATATATATATAAACATGCAAAATGCCAAAATAGTTGCATAATATATGAAAACATGCATATTTGTGCTACTTGTACATGAATACTACATTATTATATATATATAATGCATTTACATTTAAATAAAAACATGCAAAATGCCAAATTAGTTGCATAATATATGAGAACATGCATATTTGGGCTACTTGTACATGAATATTACATTATTATGAAGTTAGAAATGTCATCCATGGTACATCACTGATTATATTGAAACTTTGAAAGAAAACGTTATGAATAAACGAGCAAGAACATTTAAATGGATAACATAAATGAGAAGCAATGTTCCATCATCGCTTATATTGGAATCCTCATCATTAGTATCATCCACCATCCTTTGCCTCTTGTCTAGCCTTTGCCTCTACTTCGATCCTCTAGGGACATTATTCAACATCACCCAATTTTGATAAAACTACCTAATCCAAGCCTTAAAATATGGTAGAAAAAGCTTAACATGCCTAATCAATGATTTTGGTTTGAGTGAAGGGTGCATTTTTGCTAAGGCTATGGCAAAGGAGTTCAAAAATCAACACCACCAACATTGGGATACATAAAGGGCTTGGTTCTCTTGATTAAATGTCAATCACATACCTTCATACGTGATAGAATCCAATGAAAATGTTGCAATCCCATCAACCCTGAAATCCTGAAAACTGTAAGTCTGTTGAATTTTGAATGGGATATGAAATTCTACTTTCTCCATATGAAGTCTGAGGAGGTTGGAACCACTCGCAAACATCTTGAAACAATTAATGGTAATGTTAAAAATTTAGGTAAAATGATATGTTATCCCCTAGCCTAGGGATAACTAAGGAGATCATATCTCGA
>ML835201.1:8521-48696 GCA_009831015.1 Picea engelmannii | reverse complement strand
ATATATATATATATATATATATATATATATATATATATATATATATATATATATGATTATATCTCTAATATATGTATCATATTTACAGAATGCAAATTTTAATCTAAACCTGCGAAAATCAAATATGGATTGATTTATGACAACAAAACTATTATTCAGTCTTTTCCATTTATTTTTTATAACGTTTATAAACAAGAAATGAAATAGCAACTGTCTAATTGAAAAACAAAGATAACAAACAATACAATGTATTTAGACTACAGGAAATTCCTATATTAATTAAACTAATGAAATAAAACGAGGGAACTAACCTGTAATCACATCGCCCATTGGTCCTGTGTATAGCATCTAATTTTGCTGTTTGATGAGGCCAACCCGCACCAAATATTACCAATGTTTTTCGTAAACGCGAAGCAGTAATGATTGAATGCTAATGACAAAACATGTAAAAGATGTAGCAACAACAATTTTATAATTTGACAAATGGCCACATTGAGATAAATTCTGCTGTGAAAATTTGTGTATAAATGTTCAATGAATAAAGAAGATAAATCTTCTAATCTCAAATTTGAATAGAGTAATTACTGTATGCAATATAAGGGACATAAAACACGTATATCATATAAATTTGATCACATCAATCTGTAATAAACCGTGATATCTAAAGTAGTCACAATTTAATTACACATTGAAATGACCACAACTTGAATAAAAATACGAAATATTGAAGCTAAAGCTGTGCAAATATCAATTTCCATTCAAGTCTATCAATCATAAATTCATAGTTTTTTTCTCCCAGGTAGCGATGGTCTTTAGTTTACAAAACAATACATTTATATAGGTTACAGGATCAAAACGTTTCCTGTGGATATCATCTAATTTGTTCCAAAAATTGTGGGGGATGTAACCTCCCAGATTCTACTTGATATCAAAACTAACAGCCTATTCTAAAACAACATAAAAATAGCATACTGAGAAATGCCACCAGTGGTTCAAATCTCCTTTAGAAATCGTAGGTTCCTGAAAACACATAAGAATACAAGATTTCAGATGCATTTTCAGTTATTAAAACAAATAATTCGAATTTTAGTAACTGCTACAGAATCTCACGATTCTGTAACTAGTTATAATTATAACTAGAATCGTATTTTATTGAATCAATCAAAACATACTAGAGGTAATCTGTGCAAACAAATCATGTATTCTAATTTAAAAAAGACAAAATCATCTTAAACTTATTTTTAAAAATCATACCTCAGATTAAGGGATTCGACTTAATCAAGCAATCTTTGAATTTACAATGGCAGTCGCTGCTTCCACGTTCTTAAAAACAACAGACCCTGTGGTTTTTTGTCATTTATCTTTGGTTTGAGCTACAGATTGATCAGGGTTCACAGAAGGAGGATGAGGCACAAGGTGGATGGGTGAGAGGGGTTCTGAGGCACAGGCCTGGAGAGGTAATAAATGTTTCAACAATTGCAAACATACCAAAACGCACCCTTCAGCCACAGAGAAAATATGAGATTTGACCTCTAAAGGACGATATATATCTCTGTAATGACCCAATTTCTGGGGAAGCCGCCCTTGATGAAGGTAAAAGGGCTCATTTTGGTTATGGGTTTTCAACGGTTTTATCTAATTAAAAACCGTTTGCTCAGAATCGCTCACGCAAAAACGTGTCTCTGGGAGGCAATTACAGGGTTAGCTTTAAGAAGTCTTCAATTACTTCCAACTGCATAGGCCTATTTTTCTCTACAACCGTCGAATGTCAACGAGAAATCTTGAGCAACCCTTAGATTGAAACCCTCAAACTTTTCAATAAACACACGCCAACCATTCCTCTCTGAGTCTTCTCTGGAATTATCAAACGATAACAATGTTTGGACACCGTTGGGCTCAATCCTCACCACAGGAGCCATGGCTAACAACAAGGAATCGACAGGGGATTTGGTGGTAGGGTTTGACAGAACAAGCACAAAGTGATTTCCCCGAGCTTCCCCAATGCAATGCAAAGACAACTCGAAATGGTAAGCGAGAGTGTTAATTGCTATGCGTGTGAGAAAAATCATGTAAATCGAGGCCATGAAAAAACATAATACCACGCTGTACTTGGAATGACACCTCAACACAATGGTACGTACAAAGATCATAAAAGTTGAAAAAAATTGTATGCATATCCACGATTTGATCACAAAATCAATATGTCAAATAAACAATTGAACCAAAGAATTTTATAAATCAAAACCCCATCAACATTAGTCGAATGCTAAATGGGTGGTGGTTTAATACTCATGTAACCAAGGCGTGTTCAAGGCCAAGGGGTTATAACCATGAAAACAACCATGTTCATAGAAAAATACGACAAATCGACAATAAACCATATGAACATTAACCCTTTAATGAAATCAAACATGAATTCTAGCTGTGAGTTTTCATGCTTACAGTCATGAAAACGAAATCGAAAAGCAGGCACGTAGAAAGCGACGAGTAAGAAGCGTTGTTTAATGAAAAAGGTTGTGAGGAGTGACGAGAATTTAAAAACCTTGTGTAGGCAGCTTGTAAAAGTAGAGATTATATTATTGCTGCCAACAACACCTTAAAAGAAAAGATGGTAACAACATCTATCCTAGTATTCCTAGATTGGGAAAATACATTTTGTGTGCCTGTAGATGCATCAACCATAACACTTAGAGCAATTCTGGCACAACCAGGTGCAGGGGACTTAGATCATCCTATAGCCTTTGCAAGAAAAAAATTGTCAGAATCAGAGTAGAATTACAACACCATAGAAAGAGAAGGCCTAGCCATGGTATATGCACTTCAAAAGTTCAGGCATTACTTACTGGGGAAACACTTTAGAATGTTCACAGACCATTCTTCCCTCAAATACCTATTCAACAAGCTAGTGTTGGGGGGGAGGATCTATAGATGGCTATTGTTATTCCAAAATTTTCATTTCGAAGTGATAGTCAAACCAGGGAAGCTAAATGCAAGACCTGATCACCTGTCAAGGGTAACTAATGGAGAATAACCTACCAACTTGGAAGAAAACTTCCCCGATGTGCAATTGTTTTCAGTACAAATAGCTGATGAATATTTCATTGATATTATTGAATACTTAAGTACAAGGGTTTCACCACAATAATTTAACACTGCGCAAAAGAAAAATCTGGTAGTCAAAGCTGCAGACTATCAACTTATTTCCAAGAATTTGTACAAGATGGGCGTAGATAACATTTTGAGAAGGTGTGTATTAGAACATGAAAGGCCCCGAATGTTGGCAATAGATCATGAAGGTATATCTAGAGGACACTATCCAGGAAAAGCTACGACACAGAAGGTATTGCGCATAAGATTATGGTGGCCAACATTCCATAGAGATGCCAAGGAATATTGCCATAAACGTGATTTCTGCTAGAGGGTTGGAAAACCCAACATAAGGGATGATATGACTCTAAGACCACAAGTAACCTTGCAGGTATTTGAAAAATGGGAAATAGACTTTGTTGGACCAATCGATCCACCAACAAAAAGATCAGGAGCTAGATATATCATTACTGCAAATGGATACTTAACAAGATGGGAAGAAGCAACACTAGTAAAAGGCTACAGTGCATAGAAATCAACACATTTCTTGTTTGAGCAAGTGATCACCAGATTTGTATGTCCAAGGATTTTGATGAGTGACCAAGGCACTCACTTTATCAACAATACCATCAGGGCTATGACTGAAGAGTTTGAATTTTATCACCAGAAGAGTAGAACATACCATCCTCAAGAAATTGGAACAGTATAAGCCTTCAATAAGATCTTGGAAAATGCTCTGACAAATATCTGCAATGTCAACATGGATGATTGGGACTTGAAAATACCAGCAGTACTATGGGCATATAGGACCACATGTAAGAAGTTGTCAAGACAAACACCATTCATATTGGCATATGGGTAGGAAGTAGTGGTGCCATTAGAATTTATGGTACCCAGTTTGCGCATAACATCAATTACCAACATGACCAAAAGAGGTGCAATAAAGGAAAGGTTAAATCAACTAATGGAAATGGAAGAGGACAAGATTCTCACAGGATTTCACTAGGAAGTGCAGAAATCAAGAGACAAAGACATGCATGACAAACATATTAAGAAGAAGATTTTTAAGGAGGGAGACCTAGTCCTGCTCTATGATAGGAAATTTTTTCAACATCCTGGTAAGTTTAGAATGCATTGGCTAGGGCCATATGAAGTAAATACTATCACAGATGGAGGATCTATGCATCTAAAGGATTTGGGAGGCACATACCTCAAAGGAATGATCAACAGTAGTTGACTGGAATTGTATAGGGACAATCGACTTGCTAACCCATAAAAGTCATAGCGCAGTGAAAAGGCATGTATATAGTGTACTATAATAGACATTAGGACATAAACATGAAAAAAATAAATAAAAAGGAGAAAAAGAAGAAAAAATAACTACAAAAATAGAAAACCAAAGAAAAACACAAAAAGACGTAGAAGTTGACTATACCACAAGAAGGAACGAAAAAAGTCGTTCACAACAATTACAATGACAAAATCAGGAGACAATGAGCAGGAAAAACTACAGCCGGTGAAAAGGCAGGAAAAAAGTGAGAAACCAACACGATCAGGTCTATAAAAGGCAGAAAGCATGCGTTTATGCAACGCTTAACGATTTTTGAGTACATATCAAGAAATAAAGTGCGTGCCCTAGCTATCATTTTATGAAAAAGAAAGTAACTATGTGAATTCGAGAGAGAATGACCCCACTAAAGTTTGGCGCAATAGACCAGTACACCCAGGTTACTCGACAGGGCCGAAAGTGTAAGGAAAGAATGCCACAGCCCGAGAACATGGTTGAGTTGGAGGATGTTACCACCTCAGACACAAAATCAATCAGCCCGACATGGGTTGAGGAAGGGACATTGACAACACAGTAAGGAGAAATAGGGCAGAGCTCTGGGGCCAGGAATGGTATTCCAAACCCTAACCCTGAGACACCTGCAAATCTCGATGAAACAATGGGACCGAGATAGTCCCATGAACACGAGGAAGTGTTGATCGAAGATATCACCGACCGACCAGAGTCCAAAAAAGAAGAAGAGGATGCAGATGCAGGAGATGCATGTGCATCTATTGTGGGACATAAAATAAAGGCACCATGTGCCATGGAGGTTACACTCCCATATCTCCCAAACGTAGTGATTACTGTGGATGATATGCTGGGGAAGGTACCAAAACTTAGGTACGCATACCATGATGTGCACGATGTGTCCAAATTCCTAGATTTGGCAGGGGACACTTATTTAATAAACACATGGGAAGTTGGACCCCTTGACAAACCCATACTAGAACGCGCATAGTGGATAATGGGGCTTTATAACTTAGGCATCATGAACTTGCTGGATATACCACATTTCAGATGAGGTAAGAACATCGAACTTTGCATGAAACAACTAGTTTCTTGCATACATGGAGGCATCCTATGGATGGATAGGGTGATACATATAGATGTTGCACTGATTTCCAAAATCATAGTACTCCCTACAATTGGCGTGTAGCCAGAAGAATATTTGGATAACAAGGCGTGCGAGAAAGAAATCGTAGAGCTGGTCAAAATGTAGTTTGGCACTAGTCGGGGCAATGGAGGCATTGTCATCAAAGATATCAATGATAATGCAACAAGGTTCACCACCAAGCTTATGGCTTGTAAATTATTGAGGAAATGTTGCAAAGAAGAAGCGCCAACAAGTGTTATTGCAGTAGCCGCGCAGTGCATGAAAGGGTTAATGTTCAGCTGGGCACCATACCTGCTGAACCAGTTCTTAATAGACTGTAGAGACATGCAGGATAATGGAACTGATTTCCATTACTCCTGGCTTATCGTTCTAATATCATTGGAAGGATGGCAGGAGCCAAAATTCTCATAATTCTTGGATAGAATGGGGAAATTCTATGCGACAAGATATGAGTCCCTCTAGCAGGCCAAGGACAACAACACGCAACATGAAAACAACACCATTTTTGCAATGCTGCTAGAAGAGATACAACAATGCACAACGAATATGTGGCACATACCTATGGAGGTAGTCCAAAAGACATATGGGATAACCAAGTTCAAGGTTTCCAAACATCACATGTGGATCCAAGCAACAAGGGATCCAAATAAGGCATGGCTAGAGATGCAACACTGCATCACTAAAGAGGAAGTGGACTGGATAATTAAAGACTGGCCTGCACAGTGGAAACTACCATTAACAAAACCAACCACTGGGACAGGCATGATGCAATCCTATAGGCTTAAGGACAAGGCTGAAGCAAGATCTTCAGCAAGAACAAGTAGCTCGATCGATAATACTAGAACGACTACAGTGTGAAATCAACCAACTGGGAGCAATGCAGTACCAAAACGGACAAGGAGGAAAACAACAATAAAAAAGACAGGAAGCCAAGCACAGGCTAGGAAGAAGGATACTTCATAATATGGAGAAGAAAGAACCAGGGTACAACAAGTGGGGCGCAACCCTCATAGATAGTAAGGAAGCCCATGCAGGAAAATGAGGCGTGCAAGAAAAGGAAATATGACACAGTGGACTTAGACATCACCTTGATAGAGGATGATGTAGAGCTAGTCAGGGACAAGGTCGAAGACAGGGGCGAATAAGTGGCCCAAATTGCAGAGGTACAATGGGAAGAGATCATGGGAAAACTCATAAAGGTCTATGAGAATTTACAACAACTATGGAGCCAAGAAGGATCACAAGCCACAATGCAACAACATGAAAAGACACAGCGACCACCCACGCAGAAAGAAGGAGAGCAGAAAGTGCAGTTTGTAGTCCAAGGTAGAGAAACATTTACAGTTACACATCAAATGATTAGATTGGATCAGGATACTACACATAAACCCCTGGGGGAGGTGGAACAATTGGAAATGGTCATGGCACAAATACCCACCAAGGTACTATACAGACTCTAGGCCAGTGTCATGCAAGAAGTACAATCCAGGGTTTGCACGGATGCAACAAACTTGGAGGTGGGCAGAGGAGTTGCTGAAATGCTACAAATCACATGCGAAAAACTAACCACAGAGAAGGAGGAGGAGAAAGAACACACAAATAAATTATAACAAGGATTAACAACGGTTTATGATAACATCCCAAACATTGTGCAAGCATCGCATAGAAGCGTAGAGGATAAGATCAACCTGATCTCATAAAAAATTGACCAATATAAACAAGAAATCGAGGAGCTCAAGGAAAGGATCAACCCTATGACTCCTCCCGAGGTCTGAGAATAGAGAGAACAAGAATATGCACCACTCTAGATCATTGAGATGGAGAAAGAAGCTAGGAAACTAGAAGAGTTGTTTGACGGAACAACACAGATATGGACTCTCCTCAAAGAAGATGAAAAGGTTCAATAGTGGGACTAGGAAGAGGAAAGAGTCAGCGTTGCCATATAAGAGCTCAAACAACGACATAAAATAGTGAGAATCACAAAGCATTTGAAAGGCACGCAATAAATGAAGACTCTGCATACAGAGTTGAAAGCAACGCAGACGCAGAAGCAATAAATACAAGTTGAATTGGAATCCCTCTAAGAACAAGCAGCACAAATGATTGCATAGTTGGAGGAAGAGAAGACAAGGAGAGCACATGAAAAAAACGAGAGTGCAACATTAATGCAGGAGTGTTACACATTATTTTCATCACCCTCGTGATCACTGATGATATGTGTATTGCTTACTTCTCTGTTCCCTGAAGATTATTGAAGAAATAAGACTTTCCCCTGAGAAATAGGATAATCTTTTCCTTATTCAAAACCCTACAAAATAAGATCGTCAAGCCTTTCCAGTGATAAGGGTGTGATGATCCCCAATCGTCACATGCTGCACCACGGTGGCATGCGACATCATCGTAGGCTACTAATGTTGAGGGTGCGCTGATGCTCAAACAAGGAAAAAAGGTGAATTTATCGAAGGTTCTAGAATGGAATTTTTGAAAGGATGAGGTGGCCTCCGATCAGTTTGGATCTCACTCACTTATTTGATTTATTGGGATCATCTTAATCTCTTCATCCATACCTCTTCACTCTATATAAAGAGGGATCTCTCATGGGAAAAGTTAGGCTGGCTTATGCATGAAGAATTCTGCTGAAGATTGTGCTTGTGATAGCTTTGCTTTAGCTTCCAAGTTAGGTTGTGAATACTCTTCATCAAAATCATTGGAGCAAAGGTGTGTGTGCTGAGGAAAAGGGCCATTGGAAGGGACCTTGCAACATCAAGGCATATGTTGTATTCTCCACTTTCATCAATATAATGCAGTAATACCTTTCTTCTTTATAAAAGTGTCTCCATTTTTATTGCATAACTCCTTGATCTTATGCATAGGTTTCATTGGAATATATATATTGTTTCTCTCTCTTTGTTGGTTTGTGCTTATTAATAGGTTCACCATCTTGCAAACCTAAGGATGGAGCAAGGACAACACTAGCAAGGATCAAATGAAATTTAAACAATATGTCATTTATCCCTCATTGAACTAGTTTACATTACAATGAAATCTAAGGAGAAGTTCATATTCTCTCATGTTTTGTTCTAATTTCTTGTTGAAGTTAGGGAGATTAGTTTGTGTAAGCACTTACCAATTTTTCCAGTAACAAGGAGGAAATAATAGCACAGACAGTAGAGGTGCTAACAAGCAAAGTTGCGTAGATGAGAGAAAAAGGAAAGGAACTAGCAAAAAAGTTCCTTGGATTGGACATGGCAGTTCATGGAGCACACACCACCTGAGTGGCTTGGGACAAGCCACATGTCAGTGTTGGGGTCCTGTTGGGTGCATGCCTATTTTGAGAAGGAAGTCTATTTTGGGCACAGGCATAATTTTGGAGAAAAAGGTCTATTTTGGGAAAGGCCTAATTTTGGAAAGAAGGCCTAATTTCGGAACACACGCAATCGATGGCAAGAAAGCAACATGTATAAAAAGAAGGAAAAACAACATGAAAAGAATGAAAGAAATGTAGAGCATAGGTAGGTAATCCTAACTATGATAGGGTTAGGGTTTGTGATAAATATTGTAATCACTATAAGCCTGAAAAGTAGTATAAATAAAGACCTAGGAGGTCTAGGTTAGGGGTTCGGTTGGTGGTAGTTCAACTATTGTGGTAATAAGGATGTAAACAAGTCAAGTAAGGTAGATTTTGAGGGTTAGATCATAGGCTGAGGAGACCGGTGTGATCTAGTCCACCTCACAGAGTTCCTTGAACCTCTTCATGATTGTATGATGGAAGATGTAATGCGCACAACACCATATTTTGCAACAAACTGAATAAAAGAGTAGAGAAGCCTAATATTTGTGTATGTAGCCTAGGAGGGGGTGAACCATGGTAAAAATAGTGTCCTATGTGATATTTCTTGCATGTTTACTTTCTGTCAATGGTTATTTATGAATGAATGATTCTCTAGATGTATTAGAATGCATGCATGAGGCTAAAGATGAATGAATCCTAGGAATAGTTGAATGAATAACAAATATTAATGCATGAAGAAGATACAATACATCCCCAGATCCCCACTCATTCCTAGACTGCAAGAAATTGAACATTGCAGTCACCCATAAAGCTATCTCAGGTGAGACTGTGCAATGCACTCTGTGTGCTGTGTTGCCTTCTGGTTTACCAGGAGGGCTGATAGTTTTAAAGGGTTTTGTTGGAAACTTGTTGAGATATGAACCTGGGTCAGACCAAGAAATGGAAGAGAGATTTAACCCAACACTACCCCTTGGGAATGAAACAAAAATAGAACAGATAATATCTATTGCTGCACAACTGTTCCTTCTGCATTTTGGTTGCAAAATTATTACACATTTCTTCCTGTTAAGCATTTGGGCATTTTGTCTCTGCATTATTATTCAGGCTAGAGTATAACTCCACAGGACTAAAAAAAGGAGTATATTTTTCTCGCCAACACACTTATTTGGGACCTATCCCATTGGATTCCCCCTTTCTCCCTGATCGTAGTCGTACCTTTCATTTTTAATGCCTTTTTTTTCAGTGGACCCAACCCCTTCCCAACTTCCCTATTTTTCCACCTATTACATTATGTTTCTCTTCTCACCCTGATTGTAGTAGTACCTATCACTTATAAGTCCTTTTCTGTGGTCCCACCCACCCATTTTGCCTTACCCGCACTCCCCCTCTCCAAATGGCCACCACTCGCAACCAATACCTCAAGGCTTCCATCAATCAAGCCCAGGAATCCATCCAACATCTGACATATGAGATTGGATCTACCAATTCCCACCTTGCACAATTCGAGACCCAAGTCCAACACAAATTTGACACAATGGATGCCAAATTCATGAACCAATTTAACACCCTCCAGTCTGTTGTCAACCAGTTGTTGAAACTCACTTTGGGTCCTTCCTCCTCCGACCAACCAGATGCTATTGATTCCTTTCATTCTCTGCATTTTCAATCCAAATCCTTTCATCGTGACCCTTGTCTTCCTCGCGTTGAGGTCAATAAATTTGATGGATTCAATCCTATGGGTTGGGTCACTCAAATGGAGCATTATTTTTCTCTGCATGGTATTACTGATGAGTTGGAAAAAATTCACTATGTTGTCCTCTATCTAGATCTGAATGATGGAAATGGTGGGAATGGCGTAAAAATTCACGTCAGGGGTATATTGCATGGACCTAGTTTGTTGCAGAGCTCTATGACCTCTTTGACACTAATACCCATTATCTCGGTCATTTGACCAAGTTGAAACAGTCAGGCACAATGGAAGACTTTATAACTACTTTTGAGCATTTGGCCTTTCGAACCCAGGGCATGTCAGATTTGTTCTTTTGTGAATGATTTATCAGTGGCCTAAAGGATGAAATCTGATCCCAGGTTCTCATGGCCCACCCTCAGACTTGGTTGGAAGCTACTAAACATGATAAAGAGGCCCAACAATTTGTTTTTTCCCAGAACAAAAAGCCCTCTTTTGTTCCTCGCCCTCGACCCACTAATACTAACCCCTCTGCCACTCCCCTCAAGGTCCAAAAATTAACTAGGGATGAAATGGATGAATTCCAACTGAAGGGTCTTTGCTATAATTGTGATGAAAAATATTTTCCGGGGCACAAGTGTAAGGATTTTTTTATTTTTTATTTTTTATGGCCATTTCTGAAGATGTTGCTGAAGAAGATGCGAAAATTCCCCTTGTTGAAGAGCCACTCATTTCCTTGCATGCCCTCACTAGATTCTTTGCTCCACAAACCCTAAAACTCATTGTCTATATTAAGCATAGGAAGGTCATCATCCTTGTTGACAGTGGTAGCACCCACAATTTTCTTCATCGTTGCATTTCCCAGGAAACCAATTGCTATATTCATGCTGTCAATAATTTTCAAATCATGATAGCCAATGGTGGGTCCATGAAATGTGGTGGGCATTGTGAAAGTGTACGTCTTCAAATTGGACATTACCACCTGAAATATCATATGTTTTCCATTGAATGGACATTTTCTAGGTGTCAAATGGTTACACACTTTGGGTCCCATTCTTATGGATTTTAAGGAATTAACCATGCAATTACAATAGGAGGGACAAAGGTATCAATTCCAAGGTCTCACAACTAGTTCTCTTGAGATCATCATCTCCCATCACATGGAAAATCTCCTTAAGAAAGGCTACTCCAGTATTATTTCTCAACTCCATCTATTCAAGCGGTTGAGACACCCTCTGTGCATCCTAACCTCCAAGCTATCCTCTCCAAACATCAAGATGTTCTTTCCACTCCTCAGGGAATTTTGCCTTCTCGTGGTGTTCATGATCATTCCATCCCCCTTGTTCCTGATAGTCTTCCTCCCAATGTTCTCCCTTATCATCATCCCTTTGCCTAAAAGAATGAAATTCATAAAATAGTGCAGGAATTGCTCCAAGTGGGTGTTATCTACCCAAATACCAACCCTTATTCTTATCCTATGGTCATGGTACTTAAAAAATAAGGTACTTGGCGCATGTGTCTTGACTTTCATGTCCTCAATAAACTCACCATCAAGGAAACGTTTCCCATTCCTATCATTGATGATCTCTTGGATGAGCTGAGTGGTGCTCAGTACTTCACTAAACTTGATCTATGTTCTATCTACCACCAGATACGTATGCAAGAAGCTGACATCCCCAAGACTTCCTTTTGAATTCATGAGGGTCACTATGAGTTCTTGGTCATGCCCTTTGTCCTGTGTAATTCCCCCTCCACCTTCCAAAGGCTCATGAATCATGTCTTCCGTCCTTTTCTCCATCATTTTGTCTTAGTTTTCTTTAATGATATTCTCATCTATAGTAAAACTTGGCAATCCCATCTCGCCCATGTGGATAGAGTTCTCCATCTACTCTCTTAGCACAAACTTTTCCTCAAACACTCTAAATGTTCCTTTGGCACCTCGACAGTCAAGTACTTGGGTCATATTGTTGGCAAGGCTGATGTCTGGGTGGATCATAAGAATATTGAAGCAATGTAGGATTGTCCTTGCCCCAAGACTATCAAAAGATTTCATGGTTTTTTGGGTTTAACAAGCTATTATCATAAGTTTGTCCAGAATTATGGAAAAATTGCGGCGCCTCTCACTGCTCTCCTTAAAAATAATTCTTTCACTTGGACTCCCATAGCTGATCAGGCCTTTCAAGCCTTGAAGGTGGCTATGTGTACTACTCCGGTCTTGGCCCTTCCTGATTTAATAAATACCTTTGTCCTGGAATGTGATGCCTTCGGGAGAGGAATTGGAGAAGTCCTTATGAAAGAGGGAAAACCTTTGGCCTTTACCAACAAACAATTGTCAGAACACCATTTGGTCCAATAAATCTATGAAAAGGAAATGTTGGCTATTCGACATGTAGTGGATCTCTAATGCTCTTATCTCTTGGGGAAACACTTCCAAATTAAGATATATCATCAAAGCCTCAATTATTTTATGGAGAAATGACCTTCCTCCCTAGAGAAACAAAAATGGGTAACTAAGCTCTTTGGATATGATTATGAGATCATTTACAAGAAAGGAAAAGAAAATGTGGTTGCTGACGCTCTTTCTTGAAAATATGAAGATGAAGGGTCACTTTTCTCCCTCTCCTTCATTGTACCATATTGGCTCCAAGCTGTTCGTCAGGAATGGCTACACGATCCTAAAATTTCGCATTTGATCCAACAATTGCAAGCCAATTCTCTAGTTTCCCCAGGGTACTCTTGGAACAATGATGAGATTTGGTACAAAGGCCGTTTGTATTTAAGTAAACAATCACAAATTAAATCCATGGTTCTTTCTGAGCTTCATGCTACACCCACAACTGGGCACTCAGGGTTGGCCAAAACCTATGATCGAGTCAACCGTTATTTTTTCTGGGATGGTATGAAAAAGGACATTCACACTTTTGTGGCAGAATGTGATGTTTTCCAACACAAAAAGGAAGAAATAATCAAAGCTCTTGGCACACTCCAACTGCTTCTGATTCCACCCGCTATTTGGAGGGACATCTCTATGGATTTTATATTGGGATTACCTAAATCAGGAAATAAGTTAGTCATCATGGTGTTCGTTGATAGTCTTTCCAAACATGCACATGTATGTGCTCTTCAACACCCATTTACCACATCCACTGTGGCTCAACATTTCATGGATCATGTCTTCAAGCTCCATGGCATACCTCATTCTATTGTTTCTGATTGAGATCCCACTTTCACTAGTAATTTTTTGCAAGAAATGTTCAAGCTATAGGGCACCCAATTGCATCTCAGTATCGCCTATGATTCCTAGACTGATGGTCAAACTAAAGTTGTCAACAAGTGTTTGGAGACTTATTTGAGGTCTTTTGCCTCTAAAAGGAAAAATCAATGGGATCAATGGTTACAATTAGTTGAATGGTGGTACAACACTTCTTACCATACAACTACTTGCATGCCTCCTTTTGAAGTAGTATATGGACAAAAGCCACCTTTCATTCTCTCCTACATTCCAGGTGTCTCGAAGGTCCAGGTGGTTGACCAAACATTTATAGTTCGATAGGTTTTCCTCCATACCCTCAAAGAGAATTTGGTCAAGGCTCAAAATCGCATGAAGCAACAAGCTGATCAAGGTCAATTCAGAATGTCAATTTACTGAAGGATACCAGGTATTTCTTTGACTGCAACCTTATAAGAAAACTTCACTCAAGGCCAAACATTGTCAATAACTAGCAAACAAATTTTATGGTCCTTATACAGTTCTCAAGCACATGGAATAGGTGGCCTATCAATTATCTTTTCCGAGTCCTTCTAAGATCCATACTGTTTTTCATGTCTCCTGATTAAAGAAGGTGATTGGAACTAAGTACAAAACTCAATCCAGCCTTCCCGAGTTGGATGAAGAAGGATCCATCTGGTTGCAACCACAAGTAGTTTTGGACCAGTGTGAGCGTCATCTTCGTCAACACACCATCAAGGAAGTGTTAGTCCAGTGGAAAGATACAACTCCCACAGATTCCACCTGGGGCCCAACTAACATTCTGCAACAATTTCCTCATCTCAAGCCTTGAGGACAAGGCTTCTTTTAATGGGGAGGGCATGTTAGGGACCTAACCTACCTAGCCCATCAAGTGGGTAGAATAATATATTTCCATGTAATAAGGGTCAATATTAATAAGGCCTATCAATAAGGAGGAATAAGTCAAATGTAAGACGACCTAATAGAAGCTTCTGCTTCTAGAAGGATCTTCCTCTAGATTGTTCTTTTGGATAGATAGATTTAGTATAAATAGGAGTAGAGGGTATGCAAAGTTTTGTCTTGAAGAATTATTGTAATAGAGCTCTTATTTACTGGAGTTTTCCCCCTCAAAGAGGCAAGTGAACCTTGTTTCCTATCAATAAAGGTATAATTTTGGTGTTGTGGTTCCATATAATTTGTTGTTCCGCTGTTATGTCTGCATTATTTCCATATTCTGTTGCTATCTTGGTGTTATTTTATGCATTATTTCTCTTCTCTGCTAATATAATAGACTTGGTATCTTACAGAGGCATGTCTCAAACCATATTTTAGCATCCCACGAAGATATCTCAAAATATGCTTCCTTTTCCCTAGGAAGATTTCACCACGCTTCTGCCATACTTCTTCCTTAATTAATCCATTGAGAAAAATCGGTCTTTACATCCATCTGATGTAAACTCCAAACCATGGATACTGCAAGAGATATAGAGGTACATCTAGAAACTGGAGAAAATGTCTCATCATAGTCTTCTCCCTCAAGCTGGGAGAACCCTCTAGCCATGAAACTTGCCTTGTATTTATCGATACTTTACAAACTTTATTTTAGGTCTAGGCACAATCATGATGGATTGAAATTATTCCATCATAGCTTCCTTCTTGACTGCTTCTTCAAAGGGGAAGGTTATGAATTGACAAGACTTCTATTCTAAATATATACGGTGGTCACAGCTGTTTCTCTCCATAGAAACATGGATATATTTTGGTTATTCATCATTTCCTTAACATATTCTTCAATGGATCAATTCTTCCTTTCCGCCACACTATTTTTTTGAGGATTATGTGGAACAATTAGCTCCCTCCTAATACCGACTAATTTACAAAAGGAAACGAGCTTCTTGGAGGTGTATTCTCCTCTATTATCGAACCTCAATATATTTATCTTCTTCATAGACATTGGTTCATACACATCTGAGTGAATGATGTACAAAACTCCTTTTTCTTTCCATGGTTCCATTAGAATTGGTACTTGGTGAGATCACCTGCCTCACCACTTGATGGAGTCATCTGCTCCATGTTTTCAACTGTAACTGCAGCTCCTTCTTAGAGATATTTCCTGTGACCTGCCCAAAACAAGAATAAAAAGAGCAAAAGTATTTCCAATAACATTTTCATAAGAACATATCTATGGTAACAAGGATCATAGAATTACCAAGGTGACCTTTCTGGGAATAAGAAATATCTCCTAGAGGAGATGTTAGTTCATTTTGCAAACAAGTGCAACAAGCATCTATATGAATAATACTCACATCAAATCAAGTATAGCTAGCAGTAATATAACCTTTCAAATATTTTTTTTCACAACTATAGCAACTATCAAACTTGATATGTGCAAATTGAAACTTAACAGTTTCATCAATCAAACCTGGAACATGGAGCTATTATAGAAAGTTTTTCCTCACCCCATGAAACTTGCTCAGAAGGGCTTTCCATTTCCCTATGCAGACTTGAAGTCCCCTTTTGCACTTCCAAGAGCCAAATAATCATATTTTTCCACATATTCGAGCCCTACTAGTTAGACAACATACATATACATGGGTTACACCACTACAACTCGCGTACTTCGATTTTGGTGCTCACAATTAAAAATTGTGTCGGGTTTCCATGTCACGTCATGAGATCCATGATCCTTGACCTTCCATATACTAGAAACGTTCCGACTCAGTCGTTCAGTTCCATTTGAAGGCTATAAATTAGGTCATATCCAAACCGTGGAGGAGGAGAGAATTCAACTTTTAAGAGCAAAGATACTTTGGAGAAATTTTGACTTCACATTGAGTCTGCATCCCTTTGTCCTTTAAAGTATGAACACATTGTTCAATCCCCAAGATATTCCCTTTTTGATGGAGAACCTCATTGTCTCTCTTATATGAGCTTGACTTTGGTGGAGGATTGAAGTGGTGGAGGCCAAGCTAGAAGGGACTTAGTTTCTCGGTTCTGAGACGTGTCGACATGGAAGTTTGTCACTTATACACTTCTATTGATCATTTTTTAATAGAAATACTCTTTCTCATCCAATTGATATCTTGCAAATATTTGAATTATTATTCCATGGGCGTATTTTTTATGAATGTTAATGAATTATGCTATTGTATGTGCTAACATTATATATTATCACCATATTCTTGCGTATCTTGGTTCTTGAGGACAAGTTGTAGGTATAAAGCTTTGAGTCACGTTCTCAATGGTGGTCTTCATTGAACGTCAGAATGAGGTAGGATCTTTATCTTGTCTTGTTAGCATTTTCATTTATATAGCATAATTGGGATTATAGTTGATTTTTGTAGTCATTCTATATATTGTGGTTTACCCCATGCCATAGATTGATTTTCCTCGTAACAAAATTGGTGACCATACTGAGGATTGAATCTTCTATTTTGGGGTTTGGAGTGTTTTTCTCCTTCGATTTCTCTCGGTTAGCCTGAGTTTCCTTGTCGCCTAATTGCTTGACAACCTATTTTTACTTTGCATCTGAGTTTCTTTGCCTTATCCTTGCTCCGATAATGTTTTAATACATATAAGTGGGTTTTCCCTTGACAAACACGTACATATGCGAGTTGTCCTTCTATAGAGCACATACATACGTGGTTTTTTCTTAAACAGTCACGTACATCAACCTTTTTTGCTTACTTTCCGAGTTTGGTGTTTACTGGGTGAGTTTTGATGGTTGCTGAGTCTTTTTGGGTCTCTATCCTAACTGTTGAGTGCTTGCAGAGTGATACAAAACCTTTTTATTGTTGAATTTTTGGGAGGTTTTTCTTTCTTATCATATTTTTCATTGGTTGTCCTTGCATCTTGGTCCGAGTGTTTGCTTCTTGGTATCCTATTTGTCTTATCTCTTTTTGCTTGCAGTAGGGTCTATATATCAAGCTGCGATTCAATCCTTTCATTTTCATTTCTTTATATTGAAAATACAAAAATATACATTTTTCATTTTAGCATTTTCTCTTTTGGTTGTTTAGTATTGATCTTCATACATATGGAAAGGTTGCATCTTATTGAATTTGGAGAGTTGAATTGAAATTTGCATTTTGAAAGCTTATCATCTTTTCAGAATTTAAGATTAGGACTTAGCACTTTCTTTATATTTATTTCTTTGATATGACGAGTCATAAAATCATAAGTTTCACGACCATATCTCTTGAGTAAACAAATCCATTAAAAGAAATGTTGAGTAATTAAAATTGATTAGAAACAATTTTATTTTTCAGAGTACAGAAACAAGCATAAGATATAGGGCCTTGGAATAGGATTTTGTGAGTAAACTTCTCCAAGGCTATTAAACTCAACATATGTGTCTGACCAAGGAGCGGTAAAATCCATTGTGTAATTAGTGACGCCAGGACACTCCGCTCACACCATATTTAAGCATGAGGTCACGCAAAGTTGGTTGCAAAGATAACCCTATGATACCTTCTTAGCGTCTGAGATATTTCTGGGGATCTATTCATATTTGGGGGTCTTACTAGTACCTTTACCTATGTGAGAGGTGGTGCTTTCAATATTTCGAGCTTTGTTACCCTGTCTATATGATGGACTTGATTTAGGACTGTTCGCCTGTGCATTGTTTATATCGTGGTGGCTTTAGTTGCTTGACATAGGTAGCCACATAGGTTACTTGCATGGGTTATTTTGTAGGTACCTTGGGTCAGATAAGGGTTGAACAACACACAAAATTTATGGAGGATTACCTCTCTGGGGGGATCTGACCGACTGCACTGTTAATCCACGAGGTCCCTTATAACTGATTCTGATACCTCCAATCTTTTGAAGGGAGTCTCAAGCCCCTCTTGGATGAGGCATACCTACTCTAGTGAGGGAGTTCCCTTTTCAACCACTATATCCTGTTTGTGTGCATTGACCTTTTTGCTTTACTTTGGTGTGCTCTCTGATTATTAGTTGGCCTTAGGATTTTTTATTTCGTTGTGAGTTTTCATTGCTATGGTTAGTGGATCCCCCTTGACTCCCTCAATTAACGCTACCCAACCCATGGTCTTTGATCATTCCATGGGGACAAATCCTTTTGTATTTCTGAGTGGTACGCCAAATCACGATACTTAGCCAATACCTTGGGCCTCTAATCATTTTTCTCATGGTATGCTAGATATGTCTTCACACTTGCAATCCTCTGTCTTGTCACCTTATGTGAATCCTAGTTTTGGGTCTAGAGGAATGGTGTCTCCTTATTCTCCCTTTTCATTTGGTGGGAGTCATATCCCTCAACCAACTCTTATGGTAGGAGGTTGGAATCTTCCTTCCTATGTATCCAATCCCATCTTCTCTTTTCCAAGAGAAAGTGCTCAAATGGGCGATCATTCTACTTATTACATCCCATCCATCTATCCTTCTTTTGCTATGCCAGTTCCTATGAATGCTTTTCCCATGGAAGACCTCGATCTGTCCTCTAGTGTTTCATCTAGGGGGAGTAACTTTTATAGTATGGGCAATCCCCTTCACGAAGTTCCTTCATCTGGGGGAAACATATATCCTCACCTGAGTAACCCTTGTCATGTCGCTTTCTCTTCACAAGCGAATTCCTCGGTGACAATGCCCTTACAACCCTTTATGAATTAGTTTGGAGGAGGATACTATCCTACTGGACAAGGCCATGGTGTATACCAGAACCCTTCCTAGCCTGCAATTTCTCAAAACAGTCTTTCCCAGAACCTTGGTCTTAAATGCTGCAACCAACCGCCACCAGTCATGCTGGAAACACAAGTCCAGTCACTGCAAGTCATACTAGCATTATATCACCAACATCTACTAGTCATGTTGGAGATAGGTCAACAACCTCTGCAAGTCATGTTGAAGACCATCAACTAGCCGCTACAAGTCATGTTGGGGGCACAATTATAGTCACTTCTAGTCACACTGCACATCCATCACCAACCTCTGCTATTCATATTGGGCATACATCACCGACCTCTGCTAGTCATGTTGGGGATTCATCACCAACCTATGCAAGTCATGCTAGATATGAACTACTAGCCTCTACAAGTCATGCATGGAGTATGTCACTAGCCACTGTAAGTCATGTTGTGGGCATTCATACGATTGAGAAGCCTCGACATATAGGACGTAAGCCCAAGTTCCTCTGTAGGCTTTGCAAATGAAATCACCTTACTCATTTGTTCCCTGCTACATCGGTGGTACAAGAAGAATTATTCTTATTTGGTGGCCCTTCGGGTTCATAGTTGTCTTTGGTTTAACAACCTTCTTTGGTTGATACAAAAATCGTGCCGATGCAATCTTCGACCAACATCACTCCTGTTTTGAGGAGTGATGCATCTCTTGACCATGTTTTCTTGCATCCTGTTCAACCGACAATCATGCCAATGCAATCTTCGACCAACATCAGTCCTATTTTTAGGAGTGATGCATCTCTTGACCATGTTGTCTCACATCCTTTTCAACCAACAACTGAAGAAGTGGTCGTGACGATTCAATATTCGAACGATCCCACTCTTCTCTTGGAGAGTGACAAGTCTAAGGAAGTGACATTGTCGATGCAATATTCGGTCAATCCCACTCTTCTTTTGGGGGGTGATGCATCTTTCAACCATGTCCTTAACATTTCTAGTCCTGTACCTTTTGAACAAGGGAGAATTCCACTCTCCTAGAGTACGCACCCTCCAAGTCCTAGGATGGTTTCCTTTGATTGGAATGATCTTGTAGAGCAACGACTTATCCTTCTCTGCAAGGATCCTCTGCAAGTATTTTATCTTCCTCGTCTTGAAAAGTTTTGTTTTTTCCCAAGCTTGTGTCAACTATCTATGAGTTTCTAAATTGTGACAAGAGTCCTGCATGGGAGCCTTGGCCTCCTCCATGATATGCTTCTTAGAACAACATCCGAGTCTTGTTTAAGCTCTTTTCCGACTCTCTCAAAAGCTAAAATATTTCCGAGTGAACTTGTCTCTTTCACACTCATTAACTGGATTTGAAAGGATGCTTAGTTGGTGTAAATTTAACCCTTTTTTGGACCAAGTAGACTAATTTCAAAAAAAGAATACTCTAGTCACCATTGGCTAGAAGAGTTCTCATGGGTATTGTTTTATACTTTTTCGAGCCTAGGGGACTAAATTTATGAAAACAAACATTCTTTGGAGTTAAGTTGTAATTGCATTTCATCCTCCTGCTTGTAGTATTGAGCCTATTGCTAGTTACCTCTTTCTCGATATAAGCCTATTACCTCAACAATTTGCATCACCAACCAAGAAAAGCCTTGTTTATATCCTTTGCAACTTGACACCCTGTACCCTAAGAGGAAACATTCCCCCAAGTGTCCATGCCCCACATGCACTTCCTTGCATTGAGAATAGGTATGTTCCACTGTTTGGAGCTAGTTTCTTACTCATGACAATTGTTTTCTCCTTTGTATCATAACATTAATTTGTCTATGAAAAAAAAAAAATATGGGCAGGAAAATAATATTATCTTATCTTGGCAGCAGTCGTGTCGCCTTTGAACATAGCACACAATTTTGAGTCCACTTATCATCTAAATTTTTTTTGTAGCATGACCTTAGGAAGCTGAGCTCGTTACTTAGAGTTTACTCCTCTGATTGGTTACTCTTCCAGTCCCTATGGAGAGTTTGATTGATGCCTCCTACATCACAAAGTTTCATCATTGAGTCTATGCTGCCAGAGTCCTCCATATGTCTCATGCTCTTGTTCAAAGGAAGTCTATAATCCCATGTCAGCCATTCCTCAGAACTCTTGAATTTTCATGTCGTCCATATCCTCAGTGTGTATCAAATTTACATGAAGCTGTAGTCCTACCATGCACCTTGGTCCTACTTTCATTATGGGTAGGTAACCTTGAACCCAACGATCGACATCTCCTTATTGGTTGCTGACTGGGGGGTTTCCCTTGCGTTCAACGACAATAAATCTATTCACACATTGGGATTCGTGCAGTGTCTTGGATTCCATTATCCTTATTGGTGGTTTCCTCGCCTTTGTCGACATTTTTCCTTATTGGCTGCTATTCAGAGGATCTTTTTCGTGCACTGCTTTCATTTGGTGCATGTGAAAGATGCACATGGTTGTTGGTTCGTAAACATCCTCTTCGTCTAATTTATTCCAAATAATAAAGTTATTTCTTTGTACCTCGTGCTGAATGATGAGAGATGCCTTAATGCTATCCTTTTAGTGGGTCTCCTTCCATTGAATTCAAATCATCTATTCTAGAAACAAGGCCTAGAGTCCTATGAGTACCTAGAGGCTTGCAGTCATCAGTGGCAGGTTCTCCCGCCATCAACAGTTGGGAATACATCAATGCCTCCTAATCGATAGATTCTTTAAGTGTTCGACCTCAACACCTTTATTCACACTTGTAAGAATGTATTCGATGCCTTGATACCTACTTTCATTATCGATAGGCTGTCTCGTGTTTGTTAACAATATACCTTAATGATCGGTAATCAACCGAGTCTCATTGTGTTCAAACTCAAGTCCTCTATTCACATGATGTAGACTTGCACCTTTGGTGGATCGTGTAGAAGGCTTGAAGACATCAATTTATAGTAGTATCTTTCCTAATCTGTTGCTATCATTCATTGGACCAATACCTATATGACTTCAGTGATCATGGAAGATCAGATTGTAATCCATTGTATACAGATATCTTTAGATTTATTTTGAGACTGGTCTTAACTGGGCCTTGTTCGTGACTATGACAACCTATGGCATGTATCTACTTTGTATTGCCTATTCATGGCCATGAACAACTGTTTGGTATATTTCCACATGGATATGTAGTGTAATTCAAATTGGCATCCATGTGTACAAAGTCATCATGGATTGCAATATTCTCATGAGAAACTAGTTCTTCTAGCCAAGTCTCCATTACTCGACTTCTGGGAATTATAATGTATTTCAGTCATCACTAATACTCCTCTGACCTCACACATTAGGGGGCATCTGTTATAGCAATTTTTGCCTCACCCCATGCAACTTTCTCATAAGGCCTTTCCATTTCCCTATGCAAACTTGAAGTCCCCTTTTTCACTTCCCAAAGACAAAAAATCATATTTTCCCACATATATGCATCCTACCAGTTAGACAACACACGTATACACGGGTTGCACCACTACAACTCGTGTACATTGAGTTTGTTGCTAAAAATTAAAAATTGTGTTGGGTTTCCATGTCACATCATGAGATCCATGTTCCTTGACCTTCCATATATTGGAAACATTATGACTCATCCCTTCAGTTCCATTTGAAGGCTATAAATTGGGCCATATCCAAACCATGGAGGAGAGAATTCAACTTTTGAGAGCAAAGATAATCTAGAGAAATTTTCACTTCACATTGAGTCTGCATCCCTTAGTCCTTTAAAGTCTGAACATAATTGTTCAACCCCTAAGCTCTTCCCTCTTTGATGGAGAGCCTCATTGCCTCTCTTATATGAGCTTACCTTTGGTGGAGAATTGAAGTGGTGGAGGCCCAAATGGAAGGGAATTAGTTTCTTGGTTCCAAGACGTGCTGGCACAAAAGTGTGTCACTTATACACTTCTGTTGATCATTTTTAAATAGAAATACTCTTTTCTCGTCCAATTGATATCTTACAAATATTTGAATTATTATTCCATGGGTGTATTTGTTATGAATGTTAATGGATTATGCTATTGTATGTGCTAACATTATATCTTATCACCATATGCTTGCGTATCTTAGTTTTTGATGACAAGTTGCACATATAAATCTTTGAGTCACATACTCAATGGTGGTCTTCATCAAATGACCATATGAGGTAGGCTATTTATCTTGTCTTGTTATCATTTTCATTTATATAACATACTTGGGATTAGAGTTGATTTATGCAGTCATTCTGTCTGTTGTGGTTTACCCCATGCCATAGAGTGATTTTCCTTGTAACTGGAGCCTCCACTGCTTGTTCATCTAAAGGTACTGAATATAAGATCATTTCTTTGGACAAAGTCTCTTGTACATTCCCTTCAAAAGAAACTCATGCTTTTCTGGATGATATAATATGAAAATCATATACAAGTGCATACCTTTGAAATTTATAGCATCATTCAACTTGTCTTCTAATATGAAACTAGACACCATCTTGACAAGAAGAGATTAAAAACTGAATTAAAAAGGTTCAATGATTAGAACAAGCTAGAAACCCTGAAATTTCAACTTTGACCATAAAATCAATTTGACCAAAAATTAATCTTTGACTTTGACTTTGACCAAAAACTTAAAATTGATGTTTTTTCTTGCTGAGAGTACCAACAGGTGTGCCAGGCTAAGGCACACTAGAATGTCTAGGAATTATGCCTAACTTCCCACTTGAAGTTCCCAGAAGGTTAGGTTAGGGTTCGAAGCAGTTGCACAATCAGAAACCCTAGTTGCAGCTCCAACTAGTGCCACAACGAGCTTAACAAAGAACTGCAACACTACCTTCCAGTGGTTAGAATATAGTAAAGGTGGTGTGGGCCCATAACCTGTTAAAATATTCGATGTGCTCATTTTACCATAGAAAATATCACTATTGTCACCCAACCATAGGCATGCAACCACCCCCGAGCACTATAACCTTTTTTAGATAGAATGATTCCAGAAGGAGAACTAGAACCAATAGATAACCAAGAGAGCGCATCTTTCTTCGAAGATAACTCACCAAACAAAAATTCCCAAAGTCCCAAATCTATAAAACAAAAATAAGACTTAGCTGCAATAGTTGCAGTTGCAACAACTACAATTGTAGATGCATTTACCCAGAATATGGCCAAGAAATATCACCGAGAACACCACTAAGAGATAATAGAAGGTAGGGTGCACATCTTAGGCTAGATGGAGAGAGAGAGAGAGAGACCAAGAAACACTCCAAAGTATCCACCTTCCTATCTTGTAGTTGCAAATCCAAAGTTGCGCTATCCTTAACTGAGAGAGTGAGTGAATTGAGTGTGTACAAATGAACTAGATCATCTCTTATTTATAGTGGTTCTTGTCCCTTGTATGGGCTGACTTGTCCTTTTAGAATCTAATAATTTAATATTAATTCTTTTATTGAGCCAACTTGTCTTCTGGGGTTTCTACACATCTGTTTAGGGTTTCTCTTGCTTCTGAAATATTCTATTCTAGCCAAAGGTTACGCATGGAGGTTAATACCTCTCACAACTACCGTAACATCAACATGGATCACCTCCAAAGCCGACATCACGCACAAGGTTTAGCCCAAATCCTTGACAATCGAGTAATTTTGGGCAGCGCTGGAATTAAGATTGTGGGTAGAGTGCTTAAGGACTCCTTTCAATATAAGAGGCAAAGGTTTCATCTTATTAATCTGCAAAGGTGTTTCTAGAGGAGGAGGAGGCTTTGGACCTAAAATAGGCTATGAAGAACCATAATAGTGAGATAGAGTGGATACAATAACCTCATATTTAACCATATTGATGCATAGATGGCCACCATCATCTGTCGAGGGGTTTTGACTCCCACTGGATGCATTTATGGCGTTGGAGGTCCCTGAGGTCATATTTTGGTTATGTGGAAATGAGTTAGTTAGCACAACAGGCTATTGCACTATGAACCTTGAATATTTCTCAATTTTGGGGCACAAGTGGGTAAGGTGATCATCCTTACAAAGTTTATAGGGAAACTTCACCTTCCTCTTTTCTTTCTTTCCCTCACCAACATTATTATTATATTTTTCATTATTATTTTTGTCCTTGGCTTTATTATTATTATTATTATTCTTCCCACCCTTACGATTATTACCTCGTTCTTTCTTCTTGTTCCCTTCGGGTTGCTGGTTATCGTTTGGGTTCAATGACGACTGTACATAATGCACATCCACCCATTGGGTGGTGGAGGACGAAGCCATAGATTTTGCTGCTACAGACTGGTTAAGAGATAAATCTTTCAGCTGGTTCATCACTAGGTCTATAGTTTTAGCATTTATGGAGCCTATGATGTCGTTGGCATGAGGCCCGAGATATTTTCTAGGACCGTAATTTGACCACGACGTGTTAGGGATAATTTCGTAAGACATCCTAGATCGAGCATATATAAGGCCCAACTTTTGGGCTCTGTTGATGGCTTTGTCCTCCGATGTCACTCCGTATATAGAAACATACTTAAAAATGTAAGGAAATAAAGAGTTGAGGAACCATTCCAACAAAAAATCTAGAGGAATGTAGGATTTAATCAACCTCTTCCATCTACGACACTCTTGGATATGATCAGATATGTGGGTGGATTTATCTTGACGAAAAGATGATAAAATTTCTATGCCGACATTGTAACCAACCGAAATTGGAAGTGATTGAGAAAAACCAAGACCATATGATTGAAATTTCCGTAGGTTCCGCCAGATAGCTCGATGTACCACTTCGAAAAACCCCCCATAAGGGTGTGTTGAAATAGCCTCAAATGAATAGAGTCATCATTAAGGGAGTTAGATGAGCACCATAGGTGAAAAGTAGTCACATGATCACCCAAGTCCTCACTAGTATTTCCTTCAAACTTTGGAATGTTAGAAGGAAGCTTGTTGGGGATGAGGGGCCATGAAGGATCATGATGTACAGGGTCATTCATCAATTTTGATAAGTATGGAAGATTTAATGTGGCTATAAAAGGGAGTCGTGGTAGTGATGTTTGAGCCCATTCTCCCAGGAAAGACTGGTTTTGAGAGATTGTAGGACAAACAGGGTTCTGGTATATACCATGGTCATGTCTGATATCATAGTATTCTCCTCCCAACTGATTCATAAAAGGTTGTAAGGGAATAATTAGCGAGGAATCCACTTGCGAGGAGAAAGAGACATGATAAGGATTACTCATATGAGGATATATGTTTCCCACAGACAAAGGAAATCCATGTAGGGGGTTTCCCATTCTATAAAATTGACTCCCCCCGAATGAAACACCAGAGAATAGAGGGAGTTTTTTCATGAGAAAAGCATTCGTAGGAACCAACATAGAGGAAGAAGGATGGATCAATGAAATATAAGAAGTAGAAGGACCACCCATATGAGAACTTGATCCCGAAAAAGTGAAGCTAGTATTGGGTCTAGAGGAAGGAGGATTCCAACCTTCTATTATAGGATTTGATTGAGGGATATGACCCCCACCAAACAAAAAAGGAGTATAAGGAGGCATCGTGCCCCCAGACCCAAAACTAGGATTCATGTGAGACGAAGAAACAAAGGATGAGAAGTGCGAAGTCATGTCTGACATACCAAAAGAGAAAGGATTAGCGGCCAATTATCGCACAATCTATATTTTCCTAAAGCCTAAAGGCAAGTAGGTCTAGATCAACGTAACACAGAGGTAGTCCTATCACTGTCACCCCAATAGGATACCTCTTTCTATTTAGGAGGAGAAGAAACTCACTCCAAGGGAGAGGTCCTAGGACCTAGTTGGTTGATGAAAGGTAGAAAGACACAGTGAAAACCCACCCCTATCTCTAGGTCACTCAACATAAGAAATCACTTGGGTAAAGTTTAAAAGGACAAGGGAAAGTGAAAGTGGGTGTGCACCTGCCATTTACCAATGAAACATCAAATGCTAGTAGTAACAATGATATCAATGATTATAATCAATGACTTCTTAGACAAATTATGTGTTGCTAGAATAGGTTATATACAATAAAGATGAGAATACAGTAGAAACAATGTATCTTGAAAATTGAAAGTTATGATGACAAGAAAAGATATAAAAGGTATGGAAAACTTGATAATACTTTGTCACTCATGATTTTCAAGATTAATACAAGTCAATAAATGACTTAAATGACTGTCCAAAAATTTATAACAACATTAATTAATGATGATGACAGAAATATAAACCACTTCATAAAAGTACTATAATAAATCAATAAGACAACTACTTCAAGATCTAATGATTATAGTTTTCTTAGTACAAATGCTCAGTGGTTTTATGGATGATTTTTAGGGCTATCACGAGCTACAACAGTGGCTATAATAACAACTATGACAAGAGTAACGACTTTAGAATTTTCACTTTGGAAAGATAGCAAGGGGAAGACTAGACCCTAGGGTGATAACACCTAGGTTAGTGCAGATTTATGGTTAGGTTATCTTAGTTAATATGCTTGTTAGAGCTACAAAATGATTGCTATAGCAACAACAAGCAAAGTTAGTGAAATTGTCAAGTTGAAAAGAGAGTTTGAAAGATTTAAGATTGCTTGTTAAATGGAAGAAGACAAGGAATAGTGCCTTTCTAGGGTAATGGGGTCAAAGAAGGCGAATTCTTCTAAGGCTGCTAATTAATGATAATACACAAAATTCTAAGAGGGAAAAAGTCTAGGAGGAGTAGCAACTTAAGTCCTAGATTTTGACCTCAAGAAACAAGGTGCTAGGGTGTAGGCACTTCTAGGCCCTAGCACCTTGCTCTCCTTAGCATTTTTATGGAGTAAATACTTATGAAACAATAACCAAATGCAAACCTCTAGAGTGATATCATTTTAGGGCTCTAGGGTTTCACTAATTACTATATCAATTTAGTGAAAGCTTGGCAAATACAAAAGTAAGAAAGTAGCATCTTAAGTTTCTTACTTCAAGCATTAAATACACCATGCAATTTCATAATATTGTATGAGCAAATAAAACCATGCAATGAACCATTCAATAGATGAAAAAATTCATATTCTACTTACTTGCACCAAGAATAATCATGAATATACCATGCAAGATCACCATACAACTTCAAAAATTTATCCAAGTTGTAAAGATAACCCTTAAACAAGAGTGGTGCCTCCTTATTTCAACTAATAACCCAAGAGGGGCACATATTTCAGTCCTCTTCTTGTCCAATGACAAGTTATGATGAAAATGAATGTCACTTTATGTTTATATATACAAGAATTTGACCTTTAATTATTTTTAGGTCAAAAGCAGGGTCGACCTTGCCAGTTTACTAAAAAAATACACTTTTACCAAAATAAATTCAATTTTCATCTAATTAGGCCTCTAAAGGTGATGTCATGCCCTCCTAGGATGACGTTGGGCCTCAAGTGTGGAACATTGGGAAAAGGAGATGAAATGCTGGGCCTCCAAAGGCCTAAAATTTACCCACACATGCCAATGGCCTCATGAATTCTGCCAAGGTAACAACACAACTGACAGGTGTCGTCTAGGGTTGCAAAGGTGATGTTTAAGGCCTCCCAAGGAAAATATTTAGGTTGGAGGATCATGAGACCTTAGTTTTAGGTTTTCCACAGTGCCTCCAAAGGCATCGTCCTTCCTTCATCTGGTGAAATCCCTCAATCTCTTCTTACCCATGGCTGGGGTTTCAACATCCATCTGTGGGCTTTAAGCCCCCATGAAGATTCGAGCTAATCATTCCCTCATGTGTACCTGTCCACCAGGAAAAGTCCTGCATAAACAATAAGTACGCCCTCTAGGGGTTCATAAGTCATAAGGATCATAACATGTAAATCACATCCAATAATTAAATTACCCAAACATGTGCATCAAATCCCCCTTAACCCCAAACAAATTCTCAAAGATGTTATGCAATTAGACAAGTTAGATTTGGAGAAGGTCTCAGGGTGTCCTATTCGGCTAACCTCCCTTAAGTTTGGGGTGTTTTCTAGGTGGGATATGGTCCAAGTCATGTAAGTGTATGAGGTGGCATGGGTAAATATTTTGGCATGGGGTGCATGTGATAACAAATAAATGTAGAGTCTTACTTGTGGGTTCCTTTGTGGAAGGAGATATGCACCTTGTCATGAATGCAACTCTTTCCTATCCCATTCATTGCCTTTTATTCTTAGCTTTATTTATTTTGATCTTTTGTTCTTTTGCTTCAAGGAAATAGTTGAGGGCCATCATCCTGGCTTGATGACCAGAGGTGACAACGTTATCCATAAACATTTCACGAAAATGAGAAGGCTGGCTCATGATGAGACCCACTTTCTCTTGGCTATGCCACCAAGAGACACTAGATTGGTTTGGTGACAATATAGGTGGTAATGTCATATCGCTACATGCCCATGGTCATAATAGGTTGAATTGTGATGAGACCTCATGTCTTTCAACTAGTACATTGAGTGTTTATGTTATCTTGTGGGTCCCCTTTTCTTACTGAGAAGGTTTTCACTGCTTTCTCAGGGATCCTGGGTGAAGCATCTCAAAGGTTTCAAAATTTGATTTTAACTCTTGCCAACTACTTTTACCCTCTTTGCCTTTAGCCCGTTCTTCCCACGAGGTAAGGTACAACCCTTTGTAGTGTATCCAATCCCAATGCCCAAACAAGGATAGGGGAGATGAAAGGAATAAATATGGAAAGTGGTAAGTATGGAGGGAATGAGCGATTAATTTTCACACATCCACCCACTAGAAACCCATCCTAAAGAGAAATAAACTTAATAGGGCACCATGTCACCCTTCCAGGTATGAACTGAACTACTAGATCCTGTCACTGAGAGGGGGGGGTGTGAACCACTGACACAATAATTTTTATCAAATTTTCTTTTGTTAATGAAATCAATATTTTAACACAATATTTTATCATCGAAACCAATTGGGAAAACCGCAAACACTTTTCTATTAACTGCAAAATTCCGATTTACAAGTTACATAGAAGGAAGATTTTCTTCCTCTTAGATCAACACCAACTGATCAGGATGGACCCACACCCTTGTTCACCAACACCAAATGGTAGGAGGTTACAACCCCTCTATTTAGTCAACTACAACTGACAAGGAAGCACCTACTCCCCTTGTTCACTAGCACCAACTAGTAGGAGGTTACAAACCCCTATTTAGTCAACTACAACTAACAAGGAATCACCTACTCCCCTGCAGGCTCCAACCTGCCCTTGCACCACCCAACCACCCTTGATTTTTGAATCTGAAAAACCTCTGTTCTTGATCTTCAATAAGACATTGACATGCACTTAGAACCAACAGTTCTTCTTTTTGGACTTTGATTTTGTTTTGATCTTCTTTTCTGGACTGCAGAGACACATTCTTCTCACCACTCTTTCTTGTTTATATATTCTCCCAATTGGTGTGAGCTATGAAACATTGTGTCCCTTTGTTTGGACCATCACACCCCTTCATTTAACAATAATATCGTTTGTTTTTCTTTATCCAAATATTATCAAGAAGCCCTTTCAATTCAATGAAAATTCTTTTCATTAATCGATCACAGGTATGGATTGATTTCCTTTTTAACTCGATTCCAAATCTCTACAAATGTTGTAGAAACCGATTTCTGCTGAGGCACTTCCTTCAAACCATTTAAATATGACCGACAACACAAAACTACGGGCTTATCAACTTAAGAGATGTATTATATTTTACCTTTATTTATCTTATTCCATATGACCACAGGTGGTGACCATGCGCTAGGCCAAGCGAGTGCTTGATCACTTAATAAAATCAATGGTCACGTTTTTACTTTCCATGAAGATATGGACGATTCTCGTTTACTTTGGGAATTTGGGATTTTGTCCTTCACAACTTCCATCCTCTTTACAAATCTCCCGAATAACAAACGTGCGCCCATAATCTTCAACGGTTGAGAATGCTTCCAAAGTGTTCTTTAGATCAGACGACTTATGTCCACTTCGGGACTTCGGCTTTCAGGACTTCGAGACTTAGGAAATTTGTTGGTGGTGAAACTCTCGAAGTAAAAAATCTCGGAGTGACGTAACTTGCTGAAGTCACTTGTTGATGTGGCACTTCCTAAGTGGCTACCATGTGTCACCTAGATTCGTGGCTTACATATGCTTAAAGTACCTATGGAACTTTGACACTTGTCACCAACTGATTACGCCATTTGTCCTTGATGATGTCACTGTTGATGACATGGGCTCTCAATGTGAGTGATACGTGTCTTATCCTCGTGACTTCGGAACTTCGACCTTCGGGACTTCGGGTAATTCGATTTATCCACTTCCCAGTTTTCTCGAAGTGATATTCCCCGAAGTGTAAACCTCGAGTAACTTGAATTCATCCAATGGTCATTCTTTAACCCGAAAAGTCTTAACACGATCCAACAACTATCGGGAATTCGACTATTCAGGATTTCAGGCCATTTGTGCTTACTCTGTCCTTCCACTAAACATGATATGATGGCTCTGATATCTCCCGAAGTGTTCTTCATATTGAACAATTCACATTTTATTCGTTACTTCGACCTTCGAGTGATCTTACTTGTTTTCAACCCTTTTCTCCTGAAGTGGTCAGTGCCGAAGTTGGCCACTACTACCTTGGCGCACTCTGAATAGATTAGATTGTCCTCATTTAGTTCGGGACTTCGTATCAGACGGTCTTTGTCTTTACTTATCCTATCCTTCCACTTAACTTGATCCAATGGTTGATGTGGATTGCAGAACCGTAACTTGGGAGTGGTTTAATTTGTTGCCCAAACTCCACAATTGAAGTTGTGCGATTGTTGGTGAGTCAACCACAGTCGTTGATCTTTGAATCAATGAGATTTGACGATTTAGAATAATTGCAGGATTGGAAATAACAAATAGTTTAATTCTCCCTTCACGCTCTGCAATCAATCCCTACCCTTGATCTGCCGCTTGCATATCCAACAATCATGACTTAATCTGATCGTTGACCAATCCTCCAATGGTCCTTAAGCCCACGATAACTCATATGACCGATGTGTAATGTATATATATACAAAATATGTTTCCAATTAACGAACGAGATCCTTCGTCATTGGATCGACAATTATTATTGCTTTTACCAAAAGGTAGGGGCCCTGACAGGTCATCTCGAGGTCCAGGCTAGTGAGATTATCGAGGAGTCCTAGAACCTAGAGCCCCCACCGTACCCTTGCACTACGTGTCGATAAGTTATGGAGAGTGTTGTGTATATAAACCCACATAACATTTTTCACACTTCCAATGTGGGATAAATCCCGTTACATGAGACGATCAACACCGTCAATTTCTTGATCGGACGACTGTTGAGGATTCTCACCTTTTCCTCTGCATCGATCATTTGCTCAGTCTTTCCATCGATCCTGTTTACCATCACAATATACACCATATGAGATTGCAACACATCGTCCAAGTCATTCTCTATTTCTGAATGCCATGCCAACACTATGATTTCCCTTCTAAGCTTCATGTGCGTCATCTCTTTCGAGCTTCTGATATTCAGTCGCTAACCCTCATGAGATTTAATCTCTGCATGCTTTAATTTGAGCTTCATGTGCATAATCTCTTCTCAACTTCTAATCTTCATTCGCTAATCCTCTTGAGCTTTAATCTCTACATGTTGTCATACTGTTTGACATCAATGACACTATGTCCAACAATATCCCCCTTTGTCATTGATGGAAACACACCAATTTCATATGAAATCTCCTCCTGTGATGATGCTTCTCTCCTCTGAAGTTACTCTCCCCCTTTGACATCAATGGAAATGGATTTATCCTCCTACGATCTGTTTGTCTATATGCTACTGATCAATAACTGAACTCCGGTAACTCCCCCTGCAATCATGCTTTGCCTACCATAACTGAATAACTCCCCCTGTCAGTCTGCTTTCTCTGCCTTTGACTGTTCCCCCCCCCCGTTGTTTCTAAAATCATAGCTCTTCCTGACAAGGTCTCTCCTCTTTTTATCTCTACAGGATGTCATGTATATCATTTTGTACATCATAATGTTTCTGCTACAGATACTCCTGTCCTATTGGAACATTGCACAATTGTAGCTCATATTTTTCAAAAGACACTTGGATCTGTCCATTGATTCTCATCGATATCTAGCCATATGTATTCATCTCTATCCATGATACTTTTCTACTGTGCATTTCTCTAAATTCATCTGAGAAATTTTATACTATGCTTGTCACATGACTGCAATTCTTTTTGCAACAATTGACTTCACTCATGTTCACTTGTTCAGTCTTTACTATCCACATCTGTGAATGTCCTGGTTTGTTGAACTTTGTTCTCTGATATTCTATTACTGCAACTTCATTTTTCTTCCATGTTTCTTCAAGCGAACTAAATTGTTCAATCTTTTCATTTTCAAATTTGTACTTAATCTATTCTCATCATCACCTCACTGCTGTAGAATTTTCCATTCATTGTCAAGTATGGTCTCTTAATATTTGATCTTTATTGTTTTTAAGTCATCCAACTTAACACCTGCACTCTCAACAATCTTATGTAATATAATATTGTATCATCCGTATGCTTTCTTGGTAGAAGCATATCCAAGAAAGATACCTTCATTAGGTCTAGCATCAAATTTTCGAGATTCTCATCAAGCCTTTTGATGTAACACTTACTTCCAAAGACTTTGAAGTATTTTACCGAAGGATATCTCCCAAACCATAGTTCATAAGGAGTCTTATTACTATTAATCCTGAGCTGACCTCTATTCAATATGTATACTGTTGTGCTTACATATTCCATGAAATATCCATCAGATAATATTGCTTCATTGAGCATAGTCCTTGCAGCCTCCTAGACTGTTCTATTCCTTCTCCCAGCTATTCCATTTTGCTGAGGTGTTATGGTAGCACATGATTGTTTTTTATTTTTATTTTATTTAATTTTTTATTCCATGAGTTTCATAGAAGAGGTTGAGTATTCTTTTGTTTCTTTAAGTTCAAAACCTTGTCCTTGTTTCCTGTCATATGTTTTGAGCACCCACTATCAACATACTAGAGATCTTCTTTATCTTGGGCTTTCAAGGCAATAAGTCATTCCTCTTTTGATGTTTTTTCATTCCAAAGCTTCTTTTGCTCTCTAATGAAGTTTGTTTTTTCTGAGACTTCCATTAATCTGCAATTACTGGCTTTATGTCAATAACTATGACATCTGAAGCATTCTAGGTTCTCTTCTTGTAGAGGTGCAAAGGAGTTATACTCTTTGCTTTTAAATTGATTTACTTTTTGGTTATCTTTAAGGTTATATTTCTTAACCCTCAAGTTTTTCCTCCCATATGCTCTATAATTCATAGCTATGTGTCCGAAATTAGAGCATGCAAAGCAATAACCAAAGAAAATGTGATGATACTTGTTTTGATAAACCTTCTTTGGAGTTGTCTTATATTCCTTCTTGATGCGTGGAAGTACTCCTCTGGAGTTTTGATCATTACTTGTCTTTTCCTCATCTTTATTCTTGAATGTATTGAGGAGAGCAACTGCATAAGATTTTTAATTACCTTGGTTTTCTTCTTGAGAGTAACCTACTCCATTTTTGTCACATGAATCCCTCTGTGTGGTAATAATCTTATCTAATATTTTAGAGTTATATTCGTATCTTGTTTGAATAAGTTTTGCATCAAGTTCTTTTCTTAGGTGAACCAATTCTTCCTCCATTCTTTCACAGATTATTTGTTTCTCTTTAAGAGTTTTTTTCCAGACTTTCTTCCATCCTATTTTCTTCTAGGATTTAGTTTTTCAATTTGCTCATGAGTTTCTCCACCTTTTTTTCTTTCTGTTCATGTTTTTCCTTTTGTTCAACTACAAAACTTTTCAACTATCTATATCTGGTTTTGTATCTTCTTAATTCATCCAAGGAACTGAGAAGTTCTTCTTCCATATTAACCTCTACTTCATCTTCTGACTCTTCCTCATGCTCAATTTATTCTATTTCATTAGGCTCTTCAATACCTAGAAAAAGGACTTCATCATCATCATTGTCACTAGACTCTGATGAACTGTTGTTTTCTTCTTTTGAGTAAAAAATATTTTTCCCTTTGTAAATTTTTTTCTTGTAGTTGGGTTTTTCCTTCATCTTGTATTGTTTATTTGTGTCTTTTTCATCTTCAAAGTCCTACTTAGGATAGGGAAAATTGGCTGCAAAGTGGCCAACCTTGCCACAATTGAAACATTTGAAAGGAAACTTGCCTTTGTACCTCCCTGATCCTTTCTGAAGTTTTTTAATAAAATTGGCTTCTTCTACATCAAATTCTTCATGATGGTCGGGTTGAGGTTTTTGATTCTGCCTCATCTTTGTCTTAGATTTTTTAAAGGATGTTTCATTTGTTGCTGATTTATCATTCCCCGTTCTCATTTCATATGCTGTAAAAATTCCATGAAGTTTATCAACTGTGAGTGTGTTTAGATCAGATCTATCTTCAATTGTAGAAATTTTTGCATCATATCTCAATAGATTTATCTGTAATTTCTTCTCCTGCCGCTCTGATTGAGTTAACCACTTCATCTACCCTATGAAAGTACTCAACAATATTTTCTTCTTCTTTCATTTTCATATTTTCAAACTGAGTTCTATAGGTCTGTAGTTTGGCTTCCTTGAATTTGTCATCTCCTTCATATATAACCACAAACTTGTCCCATATTTCTTTGGCTGATTTACAATGCATAACCTTCACACATATAGAATTAGTCATCCCTCCTAGAATTCCATTTACTGGTCTTGAGTTATCATTACATATTTTCTTTCCTGCAACGTCTTTGGGTGGAACAGTTGGTGTAGTGTAACCATCTACAATAGATTGCCAGATATCAAAACCAAGAGCCAACATGAAGTTTTTCATTCTTATTTTCCATACAACATAGCCTCCTCCATTGAACAATGGTGCTTTGTTGTTAGAAATTCCCTCTTTTTGATCCATCTTCAGGATCTACCTTTCAATTGTTAGACTGTGTTGTAGGTAACCTCACTCTGATACCAATTGAAGGACTAGATCCTGTCACTGAGAGGGGGTGGGTGAATCAGTGACACAACAATTTTATCAATTTTTCTTTTGTTAATGCAATCAATATTTTAACACAATATTTTATTGTGGAACCCAATTGGGAAACCAAAAACAATTTTCTATTAACTGCAAAATTCAGATTTACAAGTTACATAGAAGGAATATGTTCTTCCTCTTATATCAAAACCAACTGATCAGGATGCACCCACACCCTTGTTCACCAACACCAACTAGTAGGACGTTACAACCCCCCTATTTAGTTAGATACAACTGACAATGAAGCACCTACTCCCTTTGTTCACCAACAAAAACTGGTAGGAGGTTACAACCCCCTATTTAGTCAGCTACAACTGACAATGAAGCACCTAATCCCCTACAGGCTCCAACCTGCCCTTGCACCACCCAACCACCCTTGATATTTGAATATGAAAAAACTCTGTTCTTGATCTTCAATAAGACATTTCCATGCACTTAGAACCAACAATTCTTCTTTTTGGTATCTGCTTCTATTTTGATCTATTTTTCTGGAATGCAGAGACACATTCTTCTCACCACACTTTCTCATTTATAAATTATTCCAACTGGTGTGAGATATGAAAAGTTGTGTCCCTTTGTTTGGACCATTGCACCCCTTCATTTAAAAATAATCTCGTTTGTTTTTCTTTATCCAAATATTATCGAGAAGCCCTTTCAATTTAATGAAAATGCTTTGTTGAGGAAAATATATGAAATGATCTTACTTAATCATTTTCAAACTTTATTTGGCTAAACAAAAGTAGACGAGAATATCACCCTATGTTTCCAACCAACAAAATATCATCCTAACTCACAAGTATTAATTACGAGTGCTTAGGCTAGTTTTTTATCAACAAAAGCTTGCTGGAAATTCACCTTTTAAGTAATTTTATGAATATAACAATCACTGAAATAAGTGTAAGAACATAATGAAAGACACAAAGATGATAATCAAGACAGATGAGACATAAAGAAATCCTTTATTTCATTCCAGTTCACCAAAAAGTCATTTTCTTTACAAAATCTCATACAAAAATCTTGGACCAAAGTCAAACTTAGACATCCCCGATGGAACATACAAAATGACCTCTGACAGAAAACCAAAATGAAACTCTAAAAGCTGGATGATCTTGCCATAGATTGCTGCCCACTAGACTTTGCACAATAGCCTTTATCAGTCATGAAAATTAATTCACAAACAGACAAGTCTACACAGACTATCAAACATAGATCAACACCTATGAAAAACAAGTGTTTGAATGATTTGATTCAGCCCTGAATATTGCTGTCTATAATAAAACCCTGCTATCACAAAAGAGAATTAGGCTTTGATAAATATACGAATGAATGAAAACTGAACTATATCAACAAAACTCAAAGAGAAAACCTTAACATGCTTCTACTTCTATCCTCTCCTTGTTCCTACCTTTCTTCTTGCTTTTAACAAATTAGAATTGGTTAAGGTAGTTGAACCAACTCATTAGTTAAGTTAATTAAAAGACTCAATTAACTTTAGTTAGGGGGAAAAGTCATAATTATAATTAAGGGTCATAATTAAATAATAACTAGTAGGTGGGACCCCTTGCAATTCCCTTTGGTTCATAACAATCATAACAATCATAACATAACCATTAGTTAGGAAAAATACATGTCCTTGTGCTTCCCATCAACATATTTACTTTTGGCAATTAAAACTCAAGAAATCCAGAATTATTTCAAAATGTTTCTCATATATCCAAAATAAACATGCTGTCCAAAGATCCCCAAAGTCAATTGTCATAGAACAATAGATATAATAAAAAAAAATAGAAACCATATTTTTCAGTCTGTGATGCAACCCTTCCTTGATTGCTGCTGTCACCTCTTGATTTTTCTGAATTTTCCTTTGGTTGTGTAGAGCCTTTAGGTCAAATTTCAGTGATCATGTGGGAACAATCGTCCCTCAAATGCATTCGGGAAGACACGGATTTGTCAGAGCCATTAGAGGGTGAGGAAGGGGCAACAATGGCTTTTCCTTTATCAAGTGCGTGGTGTGCCTCAGTTTTCAATCTCTTGCTAGCATGGGAGTATTGCGTTGGCGAGCAGTCAGGGGTAGCTTGGGAAATGGGGTTAATAGGCAGAGGAGAAGGCAAATACAAGTTGGGCCAACCATGATGTTGGGAGACTACCGGGTGGACAATCTCTTGCCATCCATCATTTTCAGAGACCTCGGGTCGTAATGAGACATGAGGAGGTACATGGATACCGGGTGCTTGTGGGGCTTGGAAGGGAGGCCTTTCAGGCCTAGGTTGGACTATTCCTTTACCAATCCAATTAAATAATCTTGCATGAAAAAATTGGCCAAGCTCTTCTGAACCAACATCAAAATGTATGGAGAACCTGGGCCTTCTTGGGCCTCGGTTCCAGTTACCTCTACCTCTATTTCCTCAGCCATGGATACCTCGATTGAAAAAACTCATCTTGCATGCGTGATAGATTAACAAATAGTCTTTTAAATAACCATACATGACAACTCTTAAAAATACGAAATAGATTTGGCTCAGAATTGTATCAAACTTATGCAATCCAATCCATACAAATTGTTTTATTGTTAATCAACGAGTAGGGGGTTGAAAAAGGGTTCTGGGATATGTGAAGGGTTTGTATTGAGTGAAAATATGATATAATGAAAGGGGAGAAGACATGGTCATTGCTCGATGACAACAACAATCAACTGTAAAGAAAACCAATAATACCTCACTGCAATCCACACAAGACAATGCCACTTTCATCCATTTTAACAAAAAAATTCTCTTGACTGTAATCAATCTCAGAACAGGGAGTGAAAAAATGAATATGGCAGGTGAAAGGGTTTGAAATTAGCAGAAAGTGAAATAATGCAAGGGGAGGAGAACGATTACTATTCATGAAATTAATCAAGTGATCCATAAAACATTCTGCAGTAAGAATAGATGCACCAACCAACAATCATCATGACCAAATAACAATTACTGTGTACTTAACTAGTTCACTGTCCAATAATCAAATATCCAACTCAGTGCCATCACAAGACAATATGTATTCCACACAATTTGTAAGAGGTTTTGTTCCCTTCATACACACACTCTGCATTTTATAACAATTTACGAACAATACCCATTTCCAATCTATAACTATCAAAATCAACCACTGCCCATGTATTTCTTAAATCCACCCTAATACTCAAAAATCATGTTTTCAACTTAACAATGAAGTCGCTATCACTGTAATAGGGTCCATCGAAATTCCATGATATTTGTTAACATATATATAGGTGTTGATTAAGGTTGGTTGTCATTGATGTCAACCCTTGAAGAAAGACCCGTAGCACAAAGGTTTGGGTAATGGAACCAATAGTGTTTGATTTAAATTTGACTCATTATTGTTTTGTCATGGTTGATAAGAAGTAAATATGGATGAACTCCAAAGTGGTCCCCTTATGGTGAAAGCCCTCACGAGAAGGTGCTTTGTGGAGTAAGAGAACCCATGCTTAATTGTGGAATAATGAGATGAAGAAAAGTGAATTTTTCAGGGAAACTATCCTAGATGGATAATTCTTTTCATGTCATTTCCACTGGTATGTGGAATGTCACATAATTCCTCACGGTTAGAGAGTTATGGCCATGAGAAGTTGGAGACCCCAGGTTTGGGTAATGGACCCAAGTTTGTTTGATGGGTAACGGTATGAGTTATGATATATTTTCAGATAATACTATTC